>SJYC01042636.1:0-15803 GCA_006408675.1 Madoqua kirkii
AGCAATTGCAGCAGGTAATAGAATTAAGTGTATGAAATTAGAAAATAATTTGCTTATAGAACTATTTCACCTGTAAAGTAAAATTTTCTATTCCTAGAAAATATTTACCTGGAGAACAAATATTTTCTTAAAAATATTCATCTTTATTTGTTGGTAACATCCAGTGTGCAATGGTAAATATCATGTTTTGTGTTAATGTAAAGAAAAACTCTTTTTCATACTTATACCTTTGTTTGACCTCAAACGTTTCCTCTTCTTACAATGTTTATTTGCTGAGAAGTAGATAAAGCTGCCTGGCAGGCTGATTCATAGACATTCATATGCTTTGGTCTTGAACTTAGTCCTTCATTTGTGCATGAAAAGTTCTACTCAGCATAGTAACAAGTAAATTTTTAAAGGTTGGAAGCAATTATGAGAACTATGTGAGCAGCACTCACATATTAATACTTAGTTTGGAAGAATCAAGCAGATGAGTGACTTTGTCGTATGCCCTTTTCAAAGTTTGAGTACATGGACCAACTGGTGAGGTTTTTTGTTTTTTTTTTTGAAGTAGAAGATTTGAAGAATTTGCTTCTGCTGCTGATGGCTGACTTGCACTGAACCCTCTCTCTGGGTCAGGCACAATTCTAACATGGCCCACAGATACCACAGCAGTGCTGTGAACAGGGCATCCAGGCTTCTCCTAAGTTATAGATGAGAAGAATGTGCTACAAAGAGTTTAAAGAATAAAGGAGACTAGTGAAGGAAAAGTTGTGGAAAGTAAATGATATATTCCCAACACATTTTCATTCCGGTAACATTAAACAACAAGAATGCTATTTTGCTCAATAATAATAATATTTTACTATTATATTACTTTATATCATCCCAGGAAAAATGACAAAATTGAATTTCATCACTAGTGATATTAATTAATTCTATATCTGATGCTTATAATCCAAGGGGGCTAGCTAGTACCCCTTCACAACATGTGCCACTGTTTCTGATGTTAACAAGGTGGGAAAACTTCTTTTGAAAGAGACTTACCCTGTGATTCCAATTGCTCTTTTATAGTTAAGTTTCAGGGTGATAAAATGTCATATCTTATACTCAATTGATCATTCTTTCATAATTAACCAATTTGGGTTTATATTTGGAATTACTTGAATTTTAAGAAATGAATTTATGCAGATAATTTGAACAAAAATGATTAATTTTGGTTGGAACTCTTATTAGCAGATATAAAGCAAGCTAAATTGTCAGATAAGGTGGTATTAAAAATAGTAGTAAAAATACAGCTCTGCCAAGCTGATGCATATGATATGGCAGAAAATGTGTTCTGTGCTTTCAGGGGTTCCAGTGGAGATCATCAAAGAATCTCTTGGTGAGGAGCTTTTTAAAATATGTTATGAAGAAGATGAATACATCCTAGGTGTGGTTGGAGGAACCCTGAAAGATTTTTTAAATAGCTTCAGCACCCTCCTGAAACAGAGCAGCCACTGTCAAGAAGCAGAAAAGAAGGGCAGGTTTGAGGACGCGTCCATCCTATGCCTGGATAAAGATCCCGATGTCTTATATGTTTACTATTTCTTCCCCAAGAGGATCACTTCCCTGATTCTCCCTGGCATCATTAAGGCAGCTGCTCGCATACTGTATGAGACAGAAGTGGAGGTTTCCTCGACGCCGGCTCGCTTCCACCAGGACTGCCGTGAGTTCGTGGACCAGCCCTGCGAGCTCTACTCCGTCCGCGTCAGGAGTGCCCGGCCACACCCGCCCCCTGGGAAACCCGTGTCCTCGCTGGTCATCCCCGCCTCTCTCTTCTGCAAGACCTTCCCTTTCCACTTCATGCTGGACAGAGATATGAGCATCCTGCAGCTCGGCCACGGCATCAGGCGGCTGATGAGCAGGAGAGACGTGCAAGGGAAGCCTCATTTTGATGAGTACTTTGAGATCCTGACTCCCAAAATCAGCCAGACGTTCAGCGGCATTATGACCATGCTCAACATGCAGTTCGTGGTGCGGGTGAGGAGGTGGGACAACTCCGTGAAGAAATCTTCCAGGGTAAGACAACAGTTGTCCTGTTGTGATATGGAATCAGTGATTTCACTTGTAAAGACTAGGTGTGAAAAATGTAAAAATATACTGTATCACTTCAGAATATTTTAAACATTTTTTAATGTGGGTCATTTTTAAAGTCTTTATTGAATTTGTTATAATCTTGCTTCTACTTTTTGTTTTTTGGCTATGTGGGATCTTAGTTCCCTGACCAGGGGTCAAATTTGCCGAGTCTTAACCCCTGGACTGCCAGGGAATTTTTAATAAAATATTTCTGTTTAAAATAATTCTAAAATGCTTTGAAAGCTTAAAACAAGATTCTTTGTGCATTCATTTGCTTGCTTTCTTAAGGCATTACTTCACAAATATTTTTTTTAATGCAGTCTACATTTTAAAATCTTTGTGTGCTGTGCTAAGTTATTTCGGTCGTGTCTGACTCTTTGCAACCCTATAGACTGTAGCCTGACAGGCTCCTCTCTACATGGGATTCTCCAAGTGAGAGTACTGGAGTGGGTTGCCGTGCCCTCCTCCAGTGGGATCTTCCTGACCCAGGGATGGAACCCATGTCTCTTACATCTCCTGTATTGGCAGATTGGTTTTTCACCACTAGCGTCACCTGGGAAATATTTATGGAGTATTTTATAGCTGAATTACAAAAATACTTATATAAAAATATGGCTTCGATCATCACGAAATAGCTGACTTAATTTGGATAAGAAGAGGAATTCTACAACAAAGAAACAAAATGACTTGTTTCTTAGAGGAGGCAGCTAAGTAGATTCTTAAGTCAATATTTAATAGACTTGGAAAAAATCAATAACTTGTTTGATTAACTGTTAGAAAATGTGGGAGAAGGTGTTCTGCTCTCATCTCATAGTAGAGAACCATGGATGATTTAGAAAAGAAGTTTGGAAATCACAGTCAATAGTTTAACTGAGCTCACAGAAAGGCTCACAACGCACCTCTCTTCTGGACAAGTTATCTCAGAAGACAAACTATCTGTCCTCCCAGATGGAAACAGCTTTATTACTTTTATCATAAACACAGTACAACTAAATGTTTAAAAATAGGTACTACTTTAAGATGTCCATTGCAAAGTCAAAAACATTATGTACATTTTTGTTTAAAACAAAAAAGCTACTTTTTACAGTTCTTTTTTATCTGTAAATGATATCTGTGTGTGTTCTTCCGTGTTATTAGACACCGGTCACTTTCACGATGGGATAAGGCCGTGTCGTATCCCATTGTGTGGTCGTCCTGTACTTTGGTTAACCGTTTACTGTTGAAGGATGTCCAGGCTGCTTTTGTGGCTCTGTTTCGTTAACACATATGTACACATCTGTCTCCTTCACCCACGTGAGCTTGTGACCAGGAATGAACACGTGAAGCCCCCTTGCCCAGGGGTCCTATGCACCCTTCTGCTGATGGCTGCTGCTGAGAGAATGTTGGAGCAGAAGCGTCAGTGTGGCACCCAGTGAGAAAGCCTTGAAGCAAGAATTTGGGGCATTGTTGATTGAAAAATCATGATTTCTGTGTAACCTATGATACTGGGAAAGATTTAGCGCAGGAGGAGAAGGGGGCAACAGAGGATGAGATGGTTGGAAGGCATCACTAACTCAGTAGACATGAGTCTGAGCAAACTCTAGGAGACAGTAGAGGACAAGGGAGCCTGGTGTTCTGCAGTTCAGGGGGTCACAAAGAGTTGGACACGACTTAGCAACTAAACAGCGACAATTCTCCAGTATATTTGCCAGATGTATGCATGCATTTTAGAGCTCATAGTAAATTGAAACCATAAGAGAGCCTATTGTTTTTGTCAACAAGTAGAAAAAGCTCAAGTTTAAAAACAAAGGTGGGGTGGGGGGACTAAGATCCTGCAAGGTGCGTGACTTGTTAAAAAAAAAGTATTATCACTGTACCTGTTTCCTCACTTTTTGTCTATTGGGAACTTGAATAAACCACAAAGCTTGGTCCTCCTTTTACACAGGTGATGGACCTCAAAGGCCAGATGATCTACATGGTGGAGTCCAGCTCCATCCTGTTTCTGGGCTCGCCCTGCGTGGACAGACTGGAAGACTTCACGGGCCGAGGGCTGTACCTGTCCGACATCCCCATCCACAACGCACTGCGGGATGTGGTGCTGATCGGGGAGCAGGCCAGGGCCCAGGACGGCCTGAAGAAGAGGCTGGGCAAGCTGAAGGCCACACTGGAGCAGGCCCACCAGGCCCTGGAGGAGGAGAAGCGGAAGACGGTGGACCTACTGTGTTCCATCTTCCCCAGCGAGGTGGCACGGCAGCTGTGGCAGGGCCATGCCGTGCAGGCCAAGCGTTTCGGCAACGTCACCATGCTCTTCTCGGACATTGTGGGGTTCACGGCCATCTGTTCCCAGTGCTCCCCACTGCAGGTCATCACCATGCTCAATGCGCTCTACACCCGCTTTGACCGGCAGTGTGGAGAGCTGGATGTCTACAAGGTAGGGGGCCAGGCCTTGGATGGGGAGCGTTGGGTAGTGGGCCAGGAGCCTGTCCTGGGAGCAGGCATCCTGCCTTCGTTGTATGGGTGTTTTCTGGCTCTGAATCTGCTCAGAGATGATTATTCCAGAAAGAACAGCCACTGTGTCTTTTCACAGAATGCAGGGTGACAGCAACGGAGTGCGCTGCCAGACCCTCAGAAAGGTGACATTTTAAAGTCAGTGAGCCTGACACTTGGACCGTGAAAACTGAGATGAATTGGTTTGGTTTTGTTTTCTTTTTTTTTTTTTGGCTGCTCTGGGTATTATTTGCAGCATGCGGGATCTAGTTCCCTGATCAGGGATTGAACCTGAGCCCCCTGGATTCGGAGCTTGGAGTTATAGCCAGTAGACCACCAGGGAAATACCAAGACTGACTGTTAAGCCTGAGATGTTTCAAAGAGGGAGGATGTAGCCTTTCCATCTGCAAAAGTAAAGAAGCAGGAGGATTACATGAATTGTTTTACAACAGATTCATTCAGTATAGAGTAACAAGATGCTTTTAACGGCCAGGGAACAGAAACCCAAATCACTTGCTTGTCTGGTGACCTAGGGTAGGAGATGGCCTAGCTTCAAATCTCGTTTTCTGCCTTGTTTGCTTTGTAAGCAGAGAAAGTTAAACAACCTTTCCCATTTCTGAAACAGAGGATATAATATCCATTCACAGAGTTTATATGCATAAGATGCTTTATGTCCTATAATCTTCATGAACGAAGCTTTTATAAAGATTACGGTAAAAAAAAATATCTGTTATTCATCAGTCAGCAGGGTTTACTGAGTGCCTGAAGGGTACCAGGCATCATTCTAGTCTCTGGGGATGCACAGAGATTGTCCCTGAAACGTAATAAACTTTTTAATGTAAATATTGTTAATAAGGGGCTTCCCAGATGGCACTAGTGGTAAAGAATCTGCTTGCCAATGCAGGAGACATAAGAGATGCAGTTTTGATCCCTGGGTGGAGAAGATCCTCTGGAGGAGGAAATGGCAACCCACCCTAGTATTCTTGCCTGGAGAGTCCCATAGACAGAGGAGCCTGGCGGGCTACAGTCCATGGGGTCGCACAGAGCTGGACTCGACTGAAGTGACTTAGCACACATTGTTAGTAAGAGAACCAATGAAGAGATTCTGCCTGTTTCTTTAGAAGTAAAACGTTTTCTTACTGATTTAATGTTTTTTACATAGTTCTCAGCATTGGCTTGAAGAATAAAGCATGCTTCTCATTTATGTGGCTTGAATCATGTTTTAATTTGCCACATAAAAAACTGACATTTCAGAGCTTAACCTAACATGAAATAAATAAATGATTAAAGAGGAAACAAAAATTATTTATGAGACAGCGTAAGCCCTGCTTGCTTCCAGTCTAGATGCTCATGGTGAAACTTTCTCTTTAAAACATTTCTAACAGGAAATTCCAGACAGAGCTGTGTTTCCCTTGGGAAAAAAGAGGTCCATGTATAATTACAGATAAAATAATTGGCTTCAGTTAGGCTAAGCCTGATGGCCTCTTGTGGAATTCATTGTATTTATTTGTAGACAGCTGATGTCTTGAGAAGGTCTCCTCTCAGAACTGTGAGGAGGTCTCGCTCTCCTCTGCAAACTGCCCAGCTGCTCACAGAAGCTGCCCACTGCTGCACGGTGCTCCCTGCTGAAATGTTGAAAAATGTTGTCACTCCTCTCTAGTGCTAGAACCTTACTCCTCATGGCGACAATGGGGTGCAGAGTCCCCTGGGGACCCAGCTGCTGTCCCAGCCAGTGAGTCTGTGTCCTCATTTCACCTGCTATTCACGTCGACGCTGTGTGGAAACACACTGGAGATGCTGTGAATAAACGGGGAGGGGGCCTCCCCTCAGAATACACTTACGATACAGAGTGTGTTCCCATCACCGGCTCACCTGTGCCTGGCTGGCTTCCAGGGAACAGCAAGGCTTGTTTATCCCAGTCCCCAGTTGGGCCAGGACTCCATTCAGTTTCATTTACTTTCTTTCATTCTTTTGGTGATTTTCCTGCTTGTTTGATTATTTATATAGTGGTTTAGCATATCCTTACAGGTCCTCCAGAGCTTGCCAGCGTGGTGGGGGTGGAGTCCAGTCCCTGTGAATAAGAGTCCCAGAGCAGGGAGGGGGCAAGGGAGGGACGCACAGATAGAGGACAGGATAGACTCCCTGTGACACCGGGGACGCCATGCCACGCTTGCCAGCGCAGGGGCTCCGGCAGGGCAGAGACCTCTTCCCCTACTGAAGAGCTCTTTGAGCCTTGTGACAGGTTAGCCCCTAGGCTGAGTGGATCTCCGTGTGCGTGGCCGAGGTGGTGCTGTCGGATGCCAGGCTCGCTCACTGGTGAATATCCTGGGCCCCAGTGTTGGAGAAATTGATGAGACAGCAGACTCAGGGAGCTTGCTTTCCACCAGGAAAACAGACAACAAAGGCGTGAATTCACAGCACCCCAGTTGGTGTGCTGCTTCTGGAATGAAATAGAGCAGGTGCAGGGGAGCCAGGGGAGGGGATTTCACAGAAGTGGCCGGAATCACCTTCCTTGCAAGGTGAGTTTTAGCAGAGCCTAAGGAAACCAAGGACGTGCCTAGTGGTCACCTGCAGGAATCTGATCCAGACAAAGGAATAAAAAGCGTTTGCTATGCTTGAGGGAAAACAGGAGGCCAGCAGCTTGGGACAAAGTGAGCAAGAAAGAGAATAAGGAGAAGGATTAGGATCAGGGCCAGCAGAAAGGCAGGACAAGAACTTTGGGGCAGCTTAAGGGCTCTGGCATTTATTCTGAGTGAAATAAGCAATTGCTGATGCTGTCCTTCTTTCTCTTCTCTCTCACCTTCAGCCCTCCAGATTTCCAGCTGTGGATCAGAACAGTGATATGATCTAGGTTACAATAAGAATTTGGAGGAGAAAAATGCACCTATTACAATTTGGTAGCTTATTTGTGGGTTTAAATGAACTATTAGCTTTCTATATTCAGCATGACAAATGAAAATCACTCGTAACAACAGCCATCATGGCAATGATAATAACTGATCAATACATGAAATTCACAGAAGAGATTGATTTCCGATAGCTTTCCGATCACCATTGTCTCTGCCTCCCGCTTGACATCTTAGTCTCTGTACGTTATGATTCATATTCATATAGACAGTTTATCATTGCTATGGCAGCACCAAAAGTTCTTTGAAAAGTTGCAATGTCTGTTTTAACCTTAACTGTATTCATAGGACCTTGATTCAGTAGTGACTTTGTTCAAAGCACTGTATTTTATGTTACACATAAAAGGATATGTCACCCAGTATCTCAAACATATTATAATAGAGTCAAAGTACGTCATTTGCTTCTGCAAAGTTCGTTTTACATGGTGCAGGAAGAAAGAGATGCAATGATATGGGGGAATCAGTGGCAAGTCTGGGAGCAGACAGCTCTCCTGACACTGTATTCACAGCAGGGTGCTACCTCTTAGCTTGGAAACCTTGTGAATTTCCTGGAAAGAAAAACCTTTTCCAAGAGTCTGTGATTGACTCTGATGTTCCATTGGCCCATGAAGCTGAGATTTCTGCTTCATGATGTAATTTCTGCTCTATAATGTACACTGTGGTGCTTCCTGTTTTTTTTTTTTGTTTGTTTGTTTGTTTGTTTTTTTGTAATGTGGAGAATCTGTTGTGCATAGGTGGAGACGATTGGTGATGCGTACTGTGTGGCTGGGGGCTTACACAAAGAGAGTGACACCCACGCTGTTCAGATCGCGCTGATGGCCCTCAAGATGATGGAGCTCTCTCATGAAGTCGTGTCTCCCCACGGAGAACCCATCAAGGTGAGGCTGCTCACGTGTTGTTCAGGAGATGTCATGAGAGTAAATGCTGGCTAGTTAGTCTTGCTGTATCTCTCTGTTCTCTGAACCCAGGGTAGGCAAGGTGCCAGCGGGAAAGCTGGAAGAAAAGTCAAGGAGCTGTAGGAACTGCAGACATGTTTATTCTCTCCTGTCTGGCACAGCAGCCGTAGCAGCAGACAAGCTGTACTTTCTCATGGTTGACCCAGTGGACACAGCCATAACCGTAGCCATGACACAGCCTCAGGGCTTTTCAGGTGGAACTTCTATATGTTTACAGAACAGAAGTGGCCCATGCCCAGGTCCGGACATTGTGACGCGCATGCACAGTGCTATGAGTTAGCTCAGCTGTTACATAACCATGTATTTACAACACGTGGGGACAGAGTGAGCGGCCATGGGGTGACAGAGCCTGACCACCACCACCAGCTTGGCTACTTAGCTTTTTCCCTACAGTTAGAATGGTACATCCATCAGGGTTTAGTTGCACAGAGTAGATCTCCAGCTCATTGAAGCAGCAGAAAATCTGCAAGTGGCTTACAGATCGCTAGGACCAAGGAAGCCGTCCGTGACTTGAGCTCCTAAAGCCATGCTTCAGAACCATGGCTTCCTCTGTGATCTGGAAGCTGGTTCTAGAACCACACAGCCACAGCCAGGCGGGAGACCACTGTGCTCAGAAAGTAGCTATCTCCACTACTGGCTGCACAGCAGTTGCACCCACTGTAATGGCATCAGCACCGTGGAAATCCTGCATCATGACTCTCACAGATTGAATGACTAAAACCGGGCTCCCTGCTCAGCCTGGGAGAGGGAGCACGCGGGCTTCTGCCGTGCTCACAAGGGAAGCTGTAGGCAGAAATCCAGGTTCCCAGAGCTCATGCAAGGGCGTCTGATTCACCAAAACCTCAGTACATCTAGAAACTTCAAGGGAGTTTGAAAAATGTAGTTTTGTGTTTTCTGAGCGCGGCAGGGGAGGAATTTAACCAGAATGAATGTGGACTGGTAATCTAGTAATATTTTCCAGGACACATTAAATTCCAAAATTTCTAAATAAGCCAGATCCCAGAATAATAATGTCTTACTGCAGATGATAAAATAAAATTAACATGCCTGACCTAGATTTAATAGATAACACATGAACAGATATCTTTATTTGTCCCACTTGAAGTGAATCAGCCACTTAACTTTTATAGAACAGTCCTCAATTGATGACCTTCAGAAATGGGCCTTTGAAATAATATGGAATCCTTTCTGGCATGGTATAAAATACAGAGAGAAGGAGGAAAAAGAAGTTTAGCCAGAGCTCTGGCTTATACCGTAAAGAACCTGCCTGCAATGCAGAAGACCCAGGTTCAGTCCCTTGGTTGGGAAGATCCTCTGGAGAAGGGAACAGCTGCCCACTCCAGCATCATGCCTGGAGAATGTGATGGACAGAGGAGCCTGGTAGGCTACAGTCCATGGTGTCACAAAGAGTCAGACACGACTAAGCCATTAACTTTCACTTTCTTTTTCTCTCCAATGTTAATATTAACAGAAGCTGTATGTGTAAGCCTTCACAACTATTTTTTTAAGAGAGTGGTCATCCCAGTTATACACTGATGTGTGACACGCTTCCCTAAAGTCAGTGGTGTAAAACCACAGAGCTTTTGTGATGCATTGATTGTGTGCAGTGGAATTTGGATGAGGCGTAGCATGAATACCTTGTCATTTCTCACAGTATCTGGTACCTCCACTGGGAATTCTCAGTGGTTGAGGGCATGCAGAGTAGCTGGGATTACATCACTTGAACCAGAGGACCATTTCAGATGCCCCCTATCTCACTTGCTTGGTTGTGGTTGGGCATGGCAGAGGGTGGACCCAGCTGGGATCGTCAGCCCAGTGCTTGCATGTCCTGTTCCAACTGGGCAGCTTCTTACCTGGGGGTGGGTGTCCACTGAACAAAGTTGGTGTTTGTTGCCTGGCCTTTTACACCTTGGCCTTAGGAGATACATGGTGACATGTCCATTGTATTGGTCAAAGCAACCTTAAGCCTGCCCAGGAGGGAGAAGACATAGATGCCAGGTTGCAATAGGAAGAGTGTGAAACAATTCTCCACTGTGTTTTAAAAGAATCACTGTGTCTGACTTTTCCAGATGGTTAATTTCTATAATTTTTAGAAAATAGTTATATTTTGTTTTGTTTTGTTTTGATGAGGAATCTCATAGCATCAAAGTGAATACATAAAATATCCGGATTAATAATAAACCCAGTGATCTCCACTTAAATGGATTCTATAATTAAGATGTGTATGTTTGGGGAAGGGGTTTAGTGCCATGATTTTTGACATTTGTAGAAATATACTTTTACAGTTTTGCAATTGCAAGAATTATTTATAGCTAATTTCAAAGATGGTTACCCAGGTGATAATAATTTAGCTTTGCTGCTGCTGCTGCTGCTAAGTTGCTTCAGTCATGTTCAACTTTGAGTGACCCCATAGACAGTAGCCCATCAGGCTCTTCTGTCCCTGAGATTCTCCAGGCAAGTTTTACTGACCTATAAATTCAGGTTTAAACATGTTACCTTGTCATTTCTCACAGTATCTGGTACCTCCACTGGGAATTCTCAGTGGTTGAGGGCATGCAGAGTAGCTGGGATTACATCACTTGAACCAGAGGACCATTTCCAGATGCCCCCTATCTCACTTGCTTGGTTGTGGTTGGGCATGGCAGAGGGTGGACCCAGCTGGGATCGTCAGCCCAGTGCTTGCATGTCCTGTTCCAACTGGGCAGCTTCTTACCTGGGGGTGGGTGTCCACTGAACAAAGTTGGTGTTTGTTGCCTGGCCTTTTACACCTTGGCCTTAGGAGATACATGGTGACATGTCCATTGTATTGGTCAAAGCAACCTTAAGCCTGCCCAGGAGGGAGAAGACATAGATGCCAGGTCGCAATAGGAAGAGTGTGAAACAATTCTCCACTGTGTTTTAAAAGAATCACTGTGTCTGACTTTTCCAGATGGTTAATTTCTATAATTTTTAGAAAATAGTTATATTTTGTTTTGTTTTGTTTTGATGAGGAATCTCATAGCATCAAAGTGAATACATAAAATATCCGGATTAATAATAAACCCAGTGATCTCCACTTAAATGGATTCTATAATTAAGATGTGTATGTTTGGGGAAGGGGTTTAGTGCCATGATTTTTGACATTTGTAGAAATATACTTTTACAGTTTTGCAATTGCAAGAATTATTTATAGCTAATTTCAAAGATGGTTACCCAGGTGATAATAATTTAGCTTTGCTGCTGCTGCTGCTGCTAAGTTGCTTCAGTCATGTTCAACTTTGAGTGACCCCATAGACAGTAGCCCATCAGGCTCTTCTGTCCCTGAGATTCTCCAGGCAAGTTTTACTGACCTATAAATTCAGGTTTAAACATGCCTTTTTATTTGTACTGACCTAGGAAACTTCTGTGGAGAAGGAAATGGCGACCCACTCCAATGTTCTTGCCTGGAGAATCCCAGGGGCGGAGCCTGGTAGGCTGCCGTCTATGGGGTCGCACAGAGTCGGACACGACTGAAGCGACTTAACAGCAGCAGCAGCAGGAAACTTCTGATGGCCTTAGGGGTTACTCATGAGTTACCAAAAGTGCAGACTATTTTTAGTAGTGAGAAAAAAACACACTAATGTGTGTCACGGGAGCAGTTGTGACTTAAACATCATTTTACTTAGTATATGTATAGTATACGTAATGTATAATATAGTTGAGCCACATTGTAGAGGAATCCACAATTCAGTGATGGACAAGGGCAGTCAAGACTCTACTGGATTTGAGGCTGTGTGTTTCTTGTCCTGTAATGAGCTTGTCCTATTAAAAGCTAGACTAACTAGGTACAAGGGAGAAACTGGTTTAATGAGAAGAGTGCCCAAAGAAAATAAAAACTTATGAAAATATGCCTGGTATTTATAAGCAGAAGATAGCTTTTCGTCACCTTTTCTTGGTTTGTTTAAATTGTTCTTTGTTAATTGTTTATGTATAGAACCATATTCTCCTAAGGAAGAAAAAGCCGGATGCAATAGAAATCTATGTTTTGTGCTTAAAGTAAAACTGATGAAGAGGTTTTAAAAGTAATCCAATCTTGAATTTTTTAGGTGAGGAAAGAGTTCAAGGGATATAGAGATTTAGAGAGAGTCAGACAATCAGACGCAGAGAACAAGCCAGTGGTCACCAGTGAGAAGCAGGTAGAGGGAGAGGCAGGGAGTGGGGGTCAGAGATACAGACCGCTAGGTATGAAATAAGTAAGTTACAGAATGTAATGTACAGTGCAGGAAAAAGAGCTAATACTCTATAATAACTTTGTATGGGGCATGATCTGTAAAATATTGAACAATTATATTGTACATCTGAAAATAATATAATGTCAAGTATACTTCGATTAAAAAAGTCAGACTGCCAGCTATTAGCAGAATTTTGGTTTCTAATACAAATCCCCTGATTCATGATGTAGTGCCTTTATTTAAAAATGTTGCAGAATGCATGGTTTAACAAATGATTCTCAGAAATTTCTAGAAGAGATCTGAAACTAGCCATAAAACTTGGGAAGTCTGGAGTCTCCTGTATTCTAAATTACATCTAAGTGACTAAGTCCTTAGCCTCTGTGTACAATACAGGGATCTAATGGAACTTGTTTTAAATGGTGAGCTGAACATAGAATTTAAAATAGCAAACATGGTGTCTGATTGTCACCTTAAACATCCTTACTCTCTCTTGCTTCATTGTAGCAGTGATTTAAAAATCTGTGCCTCCTCTAAGATCAGCCAGTTTTCAGACTAAAAGATCCCAGTTTAAAACATTGTCTTAACTGCTCTCCAAACTATCAATAGCTTTCAGAATTCCTAAACATTCACCTCAGTGTATTCTGACTGCCTCTTATACCCAGATATGGCATGACTCTTGTTTTCTATGGATCCAGATGTTGTTGACTGAAGTGTTTATAATCGCTGCGATCCAGGCTCAGCAATGTCAGCTTTCTGCTTCCTCTGTCATTTTCTACTTCAATATTGCAGCTGTTTTTCTCCCTGGGTTGGTCATTTGAATAGTGAGGTAGTGTCTGGCATAAAGTTCTTGTGAGCAAAATACCTAAACACCCACACTTTATATCCTAAGAAGTGACCGTGTTTTGGGAAACAGCTTCTGGGCTCCAGAAGTCCTGTCTCTCTCACCCAATGGACAGAGCAGGTTCACATAGCCTGCAGAGATTTTGTCTGGTCACCATAGCGACTGTGGTAGGTTGGTGAGGGGCTTTGATTCAGATAGGAAAGACGGGTGAAATACCCATTGTGTGATAAACCCAAGTGCATCCATGGAGAAGCGAAGAGGGGTGACTGATGCCCCACTAGTGGTTCTTCCTTGGAAGGGAGGAGTAGAGGAACATTGGCTGGAGGTTTGGAGGAAGGAGGAGGTGTGGTAAGAGCAAAGAGCATAATAATTTCAACAGGTCCACAAACAGCACTGACAAGCAGGAGTGTTTTTCCAATGGCGAGAACACTGACTGACTTTTCACTTTCAGATGCGCATTGGGCTGCATTCTGGGTCAGTTTTTGCTGGAGTTGTTGGAGTTAAAATGCCTCGTTACTGCCTTTTTGGGAACAATGTCACCCTGGCTAACAAATTTGAATCGTGCAGTGTCCCCCGGAAAATCAACGTCAGCCCAACCACTTACAGGTATGACCCCACTGGCACCTGAAATGTACTCTTGTCATTTTTGTTCATTGATTTGTCTCATTCTTCGTAACATTTTCTTGCTTAGAAAATATTAGAGAAAAGCCATAATTGTGTCATCCTCATTTTAACTGTTTTTAAACTACTTGTTAGTCTATGGGAATGACTCTCCTGAGATACCTGTAGCCTGGCTGACATCCTCAATGTATATCCTGTCTCCCCCATTATTACCCTTTAAGCAAAGGGTAATAATGTATTCCTTCTCACGGGCTTGGAAGGTATTCCAACACTGACCAGAGTTACAGAGACCACACAAGTTGATGGGCATGGTCCCCGAAAAGAATGCCCTTAATTCATGTGCCAGGTGTGTATACATTTTATCTGCTTTGAAAAATTACAATGGAAATCTTCGAAGAACAAAAAGGTTTTCCAGATCTAAGCAAGTGAACTGCTATGATGGTTTCATAGCATCTTCTTTCTACTCCAAACAACTTTCCTTTCCAGCCCTGATTCTGAGTTGAAAACCTTGCTTTGTTTTGCATAAGAAAGGTTGAAACCTGCTAAGAACCGAGCCAGCTTCATGCTCAGATCCAGTGCACCTGGCTCTCTGGCATTCTTGACTGTGTGTGGTTCCTGTCCTGGGGACCGACAGCCCTGCTCAGATGTTGTCCTTTCCAACATTTTCTTTTGAAAATATCAGCCTTCTCTATGATCAGTTCCTCCAATGAAATGATTCTTCCCATCAAAATACAGCCATATCTGTTTACTTACCTCTTTAAAGGTAACATCTTTGTTTCGTTTCCAAGACTGTCTCTGCTGTCTCCTTGTGTTCCTGCTCCTTTTTCAGAAAAACTCTGCACTCAGGTCGTCCATGCTCAGGGCCTCCCCTTGCTCTTCAGCTCACTCTGGTCAGTGTTTGTCCCTCACAGGCCACTCCAATGGATCCCAGCAGGGTTCATGGGCGCCTCTTGCTAAACTCGGGGTCAGTTCTCTCCTTATCTTCCTCACCATATCAGGATGTTTCGAATATCTTCTTCTTAGGCTTTTGTGACACCCGATTCACCAGGTTCCCATATGGCTGCACCTTCTCCTTGTCTTGGTTGCTGCTGTCTCCACAAAACCGTTCCCCACCAGGTTATTGGCATCCTTAATCAGTGGAAAATGACTAGAGGCCAGATAGAAAATTTAGGCAAGGCTTTATTGGGGCCCCTGCTGCAGCAGGAGGGAGTGAGAACAAGTAACAACACGTTTCCCTTGCTTGCTCCTGGAGTGGAGGATAAGCTAGTTGCCTTTATGGGGTGAGGGTGTCCAGGAGTCTGGCTGAAGGGGTGGCTTAGGTGGACTCCCCATCCCTCTGGTGGTGTTGAGTGCAGAGGCATGTACAGTACCCTACTTTTGCTTCCAGTCCCCTGCTTTTGCTCCTCAGAAGTGGCAGTTGGGTTTTTGGTCTTTTTGTATTTTTTGGTTCAAAATTTGCTCCAGCTGCATATGCACGTAATTATTTCCACTCCCACAGTTTCTTTGTATTTTGTTGCTGGAGGAGAAGTTTGTCCAGGTGCAAGCATTGCAGCAAAGGATCCCCAGGTCCCACCCAGGCTGTCTCAAAACTACCAAACTTTGGAAAATTGTCCTGCCCAGAGCCATGTCTGTATTCTCATGTTTCCGAAATTTTATGATTTACCACTTTTATCTCTAGCCTGACCCATGATTCTCCACTGAGCTAGACTCATATAATTCTGTCCTA
>SJYC01042638.1:0-39349 GCA_006408675.1 Madoqua kirkii
CATCTCCTGCATTGTAAGCAGATTCTTTACCACTGAGACACTGGGAAAGCCCCATTCTCACATTATATATGTGTATGTATATATATATATATATATATACATGGCTTCCCTGGTAGCTAAGCTGGTAAAGAATCTGCCTGCAATGCAGGAGAGCCTGGTTCGATTCCTGGGTTGGGAAGATCCCCTGGAGAAGGGAACAGCTACCTGCTCCAGTATTCTGGCTTGGAAAATTTCATGGACTATATAGTTCTTGGGATCACAAAGAGGTGGACACGACTGAGTGACTTTCACTTTCACATATATATGTGTGTGTACATATTATATACAACTTTTCTTTCAGAAGTTCTTGCCCATGATTATTTCTCGGTAATATTTACAAGATGAATGACTGTAGTGTCTTATATCTTTCAACTCCTTCAGTTCTATATTATAATTTTCTTACATTATTAGACTTTACATCGTTTGGGTTTTTCCACTACTATGAATTGTACTGTTGTATAAATTATGGACAATCTCTTTACAAAAATATTTTATAGTAATTTTTCCTAATATGAGTGAAATCCATTATCTGGTGGAACTTTCTGTTGTTGTGAATTGATTCTTCACTGTTCTTTGAAGAGCAATGTGTTTGTAAACATCATCAGGATTTTTCTGTCGATCACATTGAAGATGGTGGGTTTATCAACATTCTCAGGAATGTTCCCTTAGTTATGTTGCCTTTTCTTGACTAGACAGTTATGTCATTGTCGAGGTTTATGATCAATATCTGCTTTTTAATCTTTCCAGATTACTCAAGGACTGTCCTGGTTTTGTGTTTACACCTCGATCAAGGGAAGAACTTCCACCAAACTTTCCTAGTGACATTCCTGGGATCTGTCATTTTCTGGAAGCGTATCAACAAGGAACAACTTCAAAGCC
The DNA here is from genome assembly GCA_006408675.1 of Madoqua kirkii. Lineage (NCBI taxonomy): Eukaryota > Metazoa > Chordata > Mammalia > Artiodactyla > Bovidae > Madoqua > Madoqua kirkii. The sequence goes on from SJYC01042638.1 coordinate 919, forward strand.
ATGGTTCCAGAAAAAAGATGTTGAGGAAGGCAATGCCAACTTTTTAGGCAAAGCCTCAGGAATAGATTAACCAAAACACACCTGCTTGTTAGCCTTTGGGGTTTGACTCCTTGGAACGTGAGTGGACCCTCTGAGAGCACACTGGCATGGTGGTGAGCTGAGGATCAGTACTAACATTTCAGGAGCCAAGTCACCATCTACTTTTCCTTCCACTTAACATGACAAAAATGTATTCACTTCAATATTCAATTTTTCAGTGAAAAACAAAGAAACCTCAAAAAGAGACTTTGAGGGGATATTTCTGTCATATAAGAATCACTTATTACCTGTACTCAGAACTCAGCACCTTGTACATAAATCAGGTAATGTAGTGACCTGTACCACCTGGTGAGCTGTCTGCGTACTCTGCCCTGGCTGAATGCCCTGGTTATCAAAGTGCTTGTGGTGTGTTGGTTGCCTTAAAAAAGCTTTTAGAATAGAAATGATAGTCTTGAAACCATAAGCTCTTTGAACCTTTCAACTGTACATTTTGTTACGTTTCCTCATTTAACAGTTAGCATATATAATAAGATAGACTGAGTTTTTTTTTTCCTGTTGCACTTTTTTCTTTTTCCTTTCCTTAAAGAAAATAAGCCATTATGGGTTAGATGCAATATGAATCTATAGTAGTTCTCCTGTAAATATCAAGATGATTTTATAAAAATGTTCTCTACAACATAATATGTCATAAAAATAAGTATTTCCTTTTATGACATTTGTAAAAGCCTATACATGGTAAAGGCTATTTTAATCCATAATAGCAATTTCATTTCTATTAATTCATTTTTGTGTCATCTTCAGGGTAAAAGAGGGTTATGGCCTATATTAAAATGCAATAATATCATTATGATTTACTTTAACTGAAACAACATGGAGTAAAGGCAGCATTCAGGGAGCGAGCCATAAAGTCAGAAGTTAAGTACTTATGCACACAGGAGTAATTTGGACCTATTTCAGCAGACACCCTCCATTGCCAGGCTGAGCCACAGAAAGTTGCATTAGGAAAATCTAAGTTCAGAAGTTGGAAATAAGACTTGTTCTTTTTTGCTGATAGCTTATTTTTAAGTATTTGTGTTGAGCACTTTGGTGTGTATATATGTCCTCAGAATCAAGCTTTTGTCTTAAGTACACATCTGTGAATATTTTATTCTAGTGAAATAACTCAATGATATTTTTAAAGGGAATGTTAATGTTGATGAAGAAAATGATGCTGTGATTTCATTCTGGAACTTTCAAAACACTTTTCTGGAACATAAACTTTTATTTTTAGTCATGTTAGTCTAAGATCTCTGCTGAACTAAATAACATACAGAGTTTGGTTGGAGATAAGATCTGATTTTTAAATGAATACAGCTTCAAAGCTAGAGAAAGAGGAACATAAAAGTGTTTAAGTCATTATTAGCAGAGATATAGATACAGCAAACTCTTATTTGTGCATCTGAGAAGTAATTCAGCTTAAAAATTTAAAAATTATCTCCATTGGTCCCCAGGCTAGTCCATGGTGACCTCAGGAATACCAGTAATTTCTGATAGGTCTCTTAGCATCCCTGTGTATTATTATATATATTACAATAATTATTTACTCAATAATGATCTTGTGTCTTGAAGCACTGATGTGGCTCATTAAATGCCAATCCTATAACTGGGGACTACCACAGGACTTGGAAAAATATAGTTATAATCTCACAAGCTTATGAAGTTAATAAAAGAATTTAAAAGTAAAATCAAGACTTAAATATATTTTTCTTTCTGGAACTGAGCCCTTATTACAAGGAAAATATTAGAAATTAAGGAAAATTAAAAAGCATAAAATGTGTTATCACCTGTTTAAGCAGACCCGAATTTGCTAATAATTTACGTTCCAAAAGTTGTAAGTTAATTGGAATTCAAAAAATATTCTCTCTGTGTGTATAAACACATGCACACACACAGAACCAGTGAAGGAAAATATAAACAATCTGAAAATATAAACAATCAGTCGCAAAGTCATGTCCAACTCTTTACAGCCCTGTGGACTGCAACATGCCATGTTCCTCTGCCCTCCACTATCTCCTGGAATTTGCTCAAATTCATGTTCATTGAGTCAGTGATGCTCTCCAATCATCTCATCCTTTGCTGCACTCTTCTCCTTTTGCCTTCAATCTTTCCCAGCATTAGGGTCTTTTCTAATGAGTTGGCTTATTGCATCAGGTGGCCAAAGTATTGGCGCTTCAGCTTCAGCTTTTTGAAGGAAAATATAAACAATCTGAAAATATAAACAATCAGTCGCAAAGTCATGTCCAACTCTTTACAGCCCTGTGGACTGCAACATGCCATGTTCCTCTGCCCTCCACTATCTCCTGGAATTTGCTCAAATTCATGTTCATTGAGTCAGTGATGCTCTCCAATCATCTCATCCTTTGCTGCGCTCTTCTCCTTTTGCCTTCAATCTTTCCCAGCATTAGGGTCTTTTCTAATGAGTTGGCTTATTGCATCAGGTGGCCAAAGTATTGGCGCTTCAGGTTCAGCTTTAGCATCATAGCTTTGAACATTCTTTGGCATTGCCTTTCTTTGGGATTGGAATGAGAACTGATCTTTTCCAGTCCTGTGGCTACTGCTGAGTTTTTCCAAATTTACTGACATATTGAGCGCAGCATTTTCACAGCATCATCTTTTAGGATTTGAAATCATTCAGCTGGAATTCCATCACCTCTACTAGCTTTGTTCGTACTATTACTTCCTAAGTCCCACTTGACTTCACACTCCAGGATGTCTGACTCTAGGTGAGTGACCCCACCATCATGGTTATCTGAGTCATTAAGATCTTTTTTTTTTTTTTGGTATAGTTTTCCTGTGTATTTTTGCCACCTCTTCTTAATCTCTTATGCTTCTGTTAGGTCCTTACTGTTTCTGTCTTTTATTGTGCCCATCCTTGCATTAAATATTTCCTTGATATCTCTAATTTTCTTGAAGAGATCTCTAGTCTTTCCTACTCTGTGGTTTTCCTCTATTTCTTTGCATTATTCATTTAAATAGGCCTTCTTATCTCTCCTTGCTATCCTCTGAAACTCTGCATTCAGTTGGGTATATCTTTTCCTTTCTCTCTTGCTATTTGCTTCTCTTGTTTCCTCAGCTATTTTTGTAAAGAATCCTCAGACAACCACTTTGCTTGCATTTCCTTTTCTTTGGGATGCTTTTGGTTACTGCCTCCTCTACAGTGTTATGAACTTCCATCCACAGTTCTTTAGGCACTTTGTCTATCAAGTCTATTGAATCTACTCATCACCTTCACTGTATCATCATAAAGGATTTGATTTAGGTTATACCTGCATGGCCTAGTGGTTTTCCCTACTTTCTTCAGTTTAAGACTGAATTTTGCAATATGGAGCTCGTGATCTGAGCCACAATCAGCCCAAGGTCTTTCTTGTCTTTGCTGACTGTTATAGAGCTTCTCCATCTTTGGCTGCAAAGAATATACTCAATCTGATTTCAGTATTGACCATCTGGTGATGACTAGGTGTAGCGTTGTCTCCTGTGTTGTTGGACGAGGGTATTTGCTATGACTAGCATTTTCTGTTGACCAGACTCTGTTGGAAACAATCCGAGGGAAATGTAAGCAATCTGAGTGAAAGCTACATGGGAATTCCTTGTACTATTCCTGCAGTCTTTCCATAAGTTTGATATTTTATCCAAAGAAAAAGTTATTAAAATGTGTTTTCTCAAAAATATTCAATCACTTGTTATAGATTACCTAGCCCAGTGTGCAAAGGCTTCTTAACTATGGGATGCTTCGTAGCCAGCTGGACACATAACATTTCTGTGATGGAATGCACTCAAAATCTGCAATTGGGGTGCTAAACACTTGGAGGAATCCCTTTCTCATCTCTGCCTTATCAATTCTAGGGTATGTACTTGTCAGAGATACATTCAGGTCTGGATCACTGAAGGTGCCCAAGGACAGAGCCTGAAGGTAAGTTCACAAGGAAAGTGAAGGACCAGAACAGAGGCTTGAGACTGGCGTGGAGTTGAGAATGGACAAAGAGTGGACACAGAGGGTCTCTGACAGGATTGAGGGCTGAATCTTACCGCCAAGTCAACCATTCTATAAGACAATTTGAGTTCCCAGATGTCTATTCCTCCTGAGAATTCCAGGAGCTGTTCTTCTGTTCTGTTGTTTCCATGACTTCTTGTCCCATTATTTTGAGTCCAGTACACAGAATAAATTCGCTTGTCACATATAGTTCTCAAGTGAGCATAGAGTTCCCTTGAGGTCTCCCAGAGACATCTGCAAAGTGAAATGCATAGAGTTCAAAGATCTGTTCCCATTTTTCCTTCTCTTTCTGCTTCCATCTGGACTTCATAAGAAAGCACAGTTTTTGAACCTAGCACTGAAGAAACTCATTCCATGTGTTTGTTCATCTTTTACTGAATGACTACTATGTGCCAGAAACATATAATGCTGTTTTTGGAATTCCAAGTAAGGCCTCTTTTATCAAGAAAGAAAATTGGAAGGTAAATACAAAAGTTAATCACAGCGTGTCATGGAACCCGAAGAAGGAGACTTAGTGCCTGCAGAATGGTCTTAGTCTTCGAGGAAGTAGCTCATCAGGCCAAGGGGGAGGACTGCCAGGCAAGTGCACGTGTACACATGGATACAGAGGCTTGGGGTGTGGGTGCACTCTGCATCCTCAGGTGCCTGAAATGAGCGGTGGTGGGGGGAGGAGAAAAAGGACAGAAAGTCCATTTGTCAGAGTGACTGTGATTGTTAATCATTGTTATTATTAGTTATTATTCATTTCCATGGAGCCCTTTGTTCAAAATGGCTTCAAAAGGAAAAAAAGAGGCAAAACAAGCAGACCATTGGCTTCTGCCTCCCTCCCCAACAGTTTTCAAACCACTTCAAGCGCAAAAGGAAGGAATGTGATGCTGAGATGTGAGTCTGTGCAAGCATGCCAATAGCAGCGTGGATGAGGATGGAATTTACCTGTGCAGAAGACTAAAGGAGCATGCATCTGTATCTCAGAAGAAAATGATGCAGGACCATAAGTATGGACACAAAGCTGGGATGCCTGGCCCGGAAATTTCATGCCACTCACTTGTGGTGGGAAAGAAGGAATGGTTGCTCCAGTAGTTATTATTATTATTTTTTAACTACGTTAACCTTTTCTCCAAATTACCCATCCGTGACTTGGCCAGACCCTCTGGGGCAGCTGTGGTGAGGTGAGGAGCAGTTGTGTACACAGAGCAGGCTGCTGGGCAAGGTAAGGGGGAGTGAGGGAGGAGGGACTGGGGGCCCGCACACCCCCATCCCCACCCTGAGAGCACTAGAGCAAAGCCTGAATGCTATCTGGGCTGTGTAATGCTCGAAAGACACCACTCACATCTCTGCTAAAGTGACAGGTAACCGTCCCAAAGAGAATGGGTTAGTGGATTACCCTGGCTGTAAGTGCATGGGTTTTACCTGGATAAGTCGTTATTCCTCAGAGGAAAGGACTCTGTCATGGGTATTTGTCAGGGTGGCGTCACAGGGCACTGCCCTTCCCTGAACCATGAAACAAGGAGCTTGTGTGTGTCTGATTGAGGGCCTGGGTGCATTTCTCTCGGGGACAGTTAGTAAAGGAGGGTTTGTAGGGTAAAGGATGACAAATGTGGTGCACATGAGGGGGAGGGCAGTGGGTTGGGAGAGTCTGGCCAGAGGCCTTGCAAAGGCTGTCGAGAAGGACTTATCATCTCCTGCAAAACCAAACCTGCAGAGACTGTCGCAGAGATGCTAGGGAAATGCAATCCCCTGGGTCTAAACACAGGCTAAAAGCAGGGACAGCTTGCTTTATTCAGCAGACTTTATAGTGTCGCAGTGTACAGTCTCTGTTGGAATTCGGCTCCAATCCTGGGAAAACTCTGTTCTCTCCTGAGAAGGGGGAGGATCCCTCCCAGTGTGAGAGGCAGGGAGCTTCTGGAAGTGATTAGCCCTTTGCAGTCCAGTTGCCTTCAGTTTCCTTCTGCTCTTTGCGTGTTTGGTTCCAGCTTGTAGGCGAAGTGTGGCTCCTTTTAAATGCTTCTTTTATGGTGTTGGTGATGTACACTGACTTGGTGACATGCACTCTTGCAACATTCTACACTTTAGTGCCACCTATATTTCTTCTGAAGCAGCTTTGCCCTTGACCTGTCACACATGCATCTGTTTTGACCAGCTCACAGAATCCACACACTTTTACCTCTAAAACTATTCTTCTTGCATTCAGTGCCTGCAAAAAATAGGTTTCATAAATGCATAGATTCCAAATTAAAAAAAAAAAAAACCTCAGCAAAAGAAGAAAAAATGATATCTTAAAAGCCAGTCTGTTTTTATTATCAATGCAAATTCTTTTTCATCATAATAAATTTAGTGTCAGGAAGATGAGATAGAAATTGGGATGACATTTAAGTTGCAGTCTAGGACTTAATCTCAGAAATTTTGGTAGATTTGCAATAAAGGTCTGCTGCCTTTCAGGTTTTTCAAGTATTTCATGTCAAAATATTAAATTGCAACTAAACCTTATAGATTGGGAAGAAAATCACTTGGCAGAGAAGGATTTGCATAATGCCCAAATCTTAAACTGGCAGCTAAGATGTTTGTTTAGTCTGAAATGTTGCCAAACCCATCTGTACTGAAGAAAGAGCAGTGACGTAGTCTGGGGGAAAACTAAAACAAAGCAAAGCAAAACAAAGATGCTGTTGTAAAAGTTGGCACTCCAACACATTACATACCCAAGAAGAAGGTAAAGCTGAAGGCTTTTGGGAAGTCACAGAGATGAGGCTCAAGAAATTCTGTGCCTTTGGAAGCACTGGTGGCTGGTGAAGTTGTTCAATCACAGTGAGCTGCCTGCTTCCCCAAATAAATTGTATCTTGGAAAATTGAAGTGGATAAAAATATATTAGTATTTGAGAATGTTCTGTTCCTTCACCTCCTCCCACATGTAAGTTAAAGATGCCCTGCAGAATCCTATGACACAGCTTGATAATCACTAATTTCAAGCAGCTTTCTCCAACCTTTTGGATTCTGCACACCATTAGTATTAATAAAATTTTTAGTAAACTGACAATATGTTATGAATCCATAAAATACATGTTATCATATATGTATTATTATTTATGATTAATATAATATGCTGTTCTCAATCTGATATACTACAATATAGTAAGAAGCTTATCTTTAAGAGAGCATGAAAAAAATATATAAATTATAGTATTTTCTTCACTTACCCTAGTGAATTGTCTTTATAGTTTACTCTGGAAACTGTTAAAACAGGCTGGTGGGTCTCCACTTTGACTGAGTCACAAATCACTTTGAGAACTCGATAAAAGATAAGACCATCACCCTCCCAAGCATGTGTGCATGCTCTTATACCCCAAGACTGATATGAATTTCCAGAGGTTTGGGGATTCCTTGGAATCTACTCCTGGGCCACCCCAGGGGGTAGCAGAGACCCTCAGACCTAGAACTTGTTATCTAGAAGGGAGAAAACAGCAAGTCCTATTTGGAATGAAAAGAGAATGAAGAATCAGAAGAAGTCTGCGAATTTTGGCTTAGATGTGACCAGTTGATTTTTGAAGTACAAAGGGAATAAGTTCTTTCACTCCTGGTTCTGTGGAATGATTTGTGGGGCTTCACATATGGGCAACTAAAGTTTTCTTCTTCGCAAATATTAAACATATCTCTCAGTGTATTTTCTCAAGCTTTTGGTAACTGTGCATTGCTCTAAGTATCTAGCAATTTTTTTCTGGTTTAAGTATTTCTTTTCATTGTTCCTCTATATGAAATAGGAGAGCCACTGATCCTCGCACTGAAAACCTCCTTAATACTAACAACACTTCTATTATCGCTTTCACAGTTGTTTTAAATAACACATTTATTTTGAGTTCTACTTCTGGCAGAGTTGCAAAATCTATCAGAAATTTATCCTGTGTCTCAGAAGCTTGTTAAATATTGCTGCCACATAAATATTGTAATAAAAGTGTTCAATAAAAATCTTAAAATGTTAAATGAGTTCTGTTTAAAAAGAAAATGAACAGTTGAATTAAGCAAAAACAACATTTACTACTTTTGTTTTCTTGTGGGTCTTGCCGTTTCAGACAGAGGAAATCCCCATATTACTAGTATGACTGAAATATATTTCTTTAGGTATGTAAAACTCCTATTTCTGACAAAACTCATATTCAAGTTTTTCAAATCACAAATTTTTTTTTAAAGAGAAAAACCTTAAATTTAAGATTAGAACTATGCTCAGCTTATCCAAATGCAATGTAACGGTTAGTAGCACCAGTTCTGGGTCAGTTTGTCCTGGTCAAATGCTGCTAGATGTTTTTCCATCATTCTCTTGCAGTTTGTAGAGAAATAGGACTGACTGCCTTCATTCTACATGATCTTTTCAACGATGGTTGCACAACAAGTGCCCTTAGAAAATAGCAATAATGCCTTCCTGCAGAGCAAAAGGCGGCACAGTTACTACCCATTATAAAACATTTGTGTTCCTAAGCTGGGGGTTTCTGTCCTATAACTCAAACCACTGTATGCAAAGATAACATTGTCTTGTGGAAATGGGGTTGGGGGCAGGAAGCCAGTACAAGACACTCTGATTCTCTTTGTCTGCTGACATCACTGTGAGCCATGAAGTCTGTCCCTGACCCAGAGAATGTGTGTGTCTTCTTCCAGAATTCATGAAACCATGGCAGTTTAACCTGTTAACTCACAAGTAGAGTAAAATCTCACTCTTTGTAGTCTTGACAGTTTGGCAGTGAGGCTGATGGAAAAGGTGGCTTTCTGGAAGAGGATAGGTGAGGGTCTTGTGGGCTGATCAATGGGACTTGAAGGGAGAGTCCCTGGGATGCGGTAGCAATGATGGTGACCAAGTTGTATGTCCCACAGGGTGATAAGTGTTTGTCTGTTTTGTCAGTTAGTGAGGAAGGCTCATGGGGAGTTTCATGTCAAGTACTAGGCAGGAGGTTCAAGCTCAGTTGTCTCAAAAGTGACTTGGTTGTTGCAGCACTCCTCTGGGTGAGAACTTTCTCCCCAGTCAAGCTGCTAGCTCAAATCCACATTGTCACCATAACCAGTACTAAGTCCATAAACAGTAGTCCTGGGCTAGAGCAAGGTTCCAGCCTCTTCAGACCACATTCATGGAAATGGACATTCACACTCAGCACAAAGGAAGACCATCCACATGCCCTGTGAGCAGAAACCAGATGAATCACTGAAACACTGGCTAATTCAATTGTGAGGTGCCGGTGCTATGTTGAAAGCATCGTGCTTGTTAGGAAAGAATGCAACTCCTGGGAACTCTTAGGCTTAGCTCTCCTCACAGACCTTCACTTGAACCCGAGATCTTTGCAGAAATGACAGTCAGGGTATCGATGAAATTTTTCAGTAGTCCTGGCTGCCACAAGTGAGCTTGGTTCTTTGGGGCAGATTTCCCTGAGAAATCTCATGGAAACCACACAAACTAGCATGGAAACCACTAGAAAGCATTGCTGTGAGGTGAGCTGTGTCCCCCCAAAATCCATATGTTGAAGTCCCTGGTCCCTATTTGGGACTAGGGTCAGAGCAGGTGTAACTAGTTGTGATGAGGTCACATGGGGCAGATAGACTGGACCCCTAATCCAACATGACTGGTGTTCTTAAAGAAAGGAGAAATCTGGACAGAGAGATACTAGGAGAACCAATGTGAATATGAAAGCAGAGATTGAAGTGATGCTTTTACAAGTCAAAGAATACAAATTATTGCCAGAATCACCAGAGGCTATGTGAGAGGCATGGGAACAGGTAGTTCTCATAGCTGTCAGCAGAAACCAAGCTGCTGACACCTTGGTCTTGGACTTCTCATCTCCTGGGCTGGGAGGCAGTAAATTTCTGCTGTTAAGCACCTGGATACTTGTTTCGGCAGTAGCCTCAGAAAACTCATGTAGTCTTGGTCGTGTATTTAAACATTTTGGGCCCTCAGTTGGGTTACAGTGCTGATTAATGTGACTGGAGAGACTAACACTGACAAGTGATGGAAGGGATACTCACACCCTGGAAGACACCCTAGGCCTCACATGTCAGCTAGGAAAGAATTTAAGGATATTTTCTTGGAAACAGGGCAACACGCCCCAGATTAAAGTAATCTCCTTAAAAAGAAGTTGCTGCCTTGCAAGTGGAGCTCTCATCAGCTGGGCTGAGTGAGCCCCATACCCCCAGCTGGAATTCAATGTTGCAAAGGCTGCCGAGCCCATGGTCCCCAGGCTGAGATGGACAGTGTGAGCCCAAGGACTCCAACTTCTGCCCCAGGGTGTTGGGCCCCAACATTGGACGTTCACTTTGCTGAGCCATGAGCTGCCTCCAAATTAAATGTGAAGGCTCCTGACTTAGCCAGTGGAGTGGGAGCCACCTCCCACTTGCCCCCAACCCTGCATTCCCTACCTCTCCTACTCAGGCCTCAGCAGCTTTACAGAGAAAAACAGGGATGAGGTCAAAGTCTCTCTGCCTGGGATGGGATCACAGGTCATGAGCACTCACCTGAATATTGGGTAGGAGGAGTAGGAAGGGAGGAGGGAACTGAAATGTTATGTTTACAAATCACATACTAGCTCATTCCCTGGTGAGATGGGGCATGTGAATTACATTAATGGTGTTTAGGCTAGGTAGCGCTAGTGGTAAAGAACTCGCCTGCCAGTGCAGGAGATATGGGAGATATAGGTTTGATCCCTGGGTCGAGAAGATCCCCTGGAGGAGGGCATGGCAACCCACTCCAGTATTCTTGCCTGGAGAATCCCATGGCCAGAGGAGCCTGATGGGCTAAGCCCATAGGGTCTCAAAGAGTTGGACATGAGAGCGATTTAGCACACACACAAGTGCATAGTGGACAAGGGAAACAATGTATTTGGGACCTTTTACGCTAATCCACTACTGTTGTTACAACTGAGTGTCCACTTGGAAGTGACCTTTCTGTTTTCCCGCTTCCTTGATTCCTGGTGTTGAGGAGATGCTCCTGACCAAACAAGTGTCCACGACCCCAGGAGCTGAAGTCTTCAGGCTGCAGGACTCTGGTCTGACCATTTTGGTGACTAGAGCCCCTGGCAGAGGGAATCGGCCTTCACCAGAGGTCCCTCTTGGGGTTTAGACCTGTCACCTCCCTCAGAGCGATGAAAACCTCCTCCCGCCCCTCCCCCACCCTGCCACCGTCTAGCCTAACTTGGTGCGCTGAGGCTTTGGTCAAAACTGAATGCCTGACCAGAAGGACTGTGCTGGTCTCTCCAGCCTGCTGTTCCATCTGAGCACAGCCTGACTCAGTCTCAATGATTAACAAGGTGGGAAGCTCCCACAGGCTCACTCAGTAAGTGGAAATGGTTTGTTTAAGAATGCAGTTGCCTAACCCTGCAGCATCTCAGCTTCATAGGAAAAGGCAGCAGCTGTAGAATTGGGGGCATCATTATTCCCCCCAAAGCTACTGGCTCAGCAGAGACCTTGGTGCATAGAGACCTCTAACTTGTCTGGGCCTGGTTTACTGACAGATTGGCTGAGCTGAAACCAGGGTCCTACTCTATTTTTACTTATTCTTGGGTTATACTAATGTCCTATGTCCTTCAAAAACTATACACGCACAGGCTAAAGACTCCTTTATTGGGGGTCCTGACTGTGGAAATGAATCACGATGTTGTTTCCTGACTGTGGAAATGAATTGTTGATATTCGTGTAAATGCCTACACTAAGGATCTGCTCTCCAAGGACAGTGACAGACTCCTGGGGATGAATGAGTCTGGATCACTCAGATTCCCACCATTACCACTTGGATATGTCATTGTACTAAACACAACATAGTCGCTATTGTAGGTCAGGTCCCAGCACAACTCAGATTCAGAGATTTCCCCCCACCTGCTAGGCTTAGGACTCCCACCAAAGGTAGACCTACCTGTCTCCTGGTGAGACTGCCTACTGGCTCAGAGCATCACCCCTCCCCCAGTCCTGGCAGACAGGCCACATCAGACTTTGACACCGCCAGTGTCTACAACTTTTTAGGTCATGATGCTGAAGTTCCAAGCAGGTCAGCTCACTGAAGTCATGTTATTATAGCCCTTGAAAAGAAGCTGCATACTGTTTTCAGGCTTGGGGAACATTTATGATCTAACAATGGTTTAGTTTTATTGCAGAATTGTGCTAATGGTCAAGTTATTTAGCTGACTTTCCATGTTTCCTGTCACCCACAAACACCTAGGACTGCAGACCGTGAGAGCGGGCTTCTCAAAAACAGACTAAAATTTCTATTGGCTCCACCCTCATCACCTCTCCTGATTTATACACCTTCATAAAGAAGTATGTTACTGACTTCAGTTGGTTGAAGAAAATAATCACCTCCTCTGGGCTGCTTCCTGGGTGATGACTAGGATGAAAAGAATAACTAAAAGTAGAGCTACCATATAATCCCACTCCTGGGCATATGTCTGGAGAAGACCATACTCCAAAAAGATACATGTATCCCAATGTTCACAGCAGCATGGTTTACAATAGCCAAGACATGGAACCCACCTAAATGTCCGTAGACAAAATGAATGGATAAAGAAGAGGTGGCATATTTATACAATGGAATATTACTCAGCCACAAAAAGAATGAAATAATGTCATTTACAGCAACATAGATGGACTGAGAGATTATCATACTAAGTGAAGTAAGTCAGGAAGAGAATGACAAATATCATATGATAGCACTTATATATGGGTTCTAAAATATGACACAAATGAACTTACCTATGAAACAGAAACTGACTCACAGACATAGAGAACAGATCTGTGGTTACCAAAGGGGAAAGGGGGTTGGGGAGGGATAAATTAAGAGTTTGGGATTAGCAGATACACACTACTGTATGTAAATAGATAAATAATAAGGATCTACTGTATAGCACAGGGAACTATACTCAGTATTCTGCAGTAAACTATAAGGGAAAACAATCTGAAAAAGGAATATATGTGTGTGTGTATCTGAATCACTGTGCTGTACACACACAATGCTGAAACTAACACAGCATTGTAAATCTACTATACTCCAACCTGTTGGCAGCCAGATATTAACAAGAAGACCTAGAAAGTTCAGTTTTAGCTTTGGTTCAGCTGCCTGGGTCCCCTTGCCAGAGTGACAGGTTCCAGATCACAGGGATGAAGAGCTTTTGGTGGAGCATCTGCTGCTCCATTCCCTGCTCAGTGGCTCACCCAGGCCTGAGTGGGGGAATAGAACTCATGTCTCTAAGTTTTATTAAAAAAAAACCCCTTGTCCTCCCTGTACCTGAGTTTTCCAGATGAATGGTATGGGCTAAATTAGGAGAGAACTGGGAAAAGGCTGATGTCATAGCTATTGAAACAGGTCATAGGTTCACAATGGTAGAAGGGGGGCCATGATCTTGGTCCCTAGAGAGGGGCCACCTTTACCATAGATCAGCAGAGGAAGAATATTCTTGATCTTTGTCCTCCAGAGATGCCAGAGCCTTTCTCATGAGGGAACAGGCCCCGTGCGAGCAGCTCTCCAAACTGTTTTAAATGCCTTAAATTGTATTGAGTCTTGGGCCTGCCATTTCCTGCCAGACAACCCTGACTGATCTAATCACTGTTTCCCTTAAACTGACTGATTCCATCAGCACTGCAGGACCTGGCTCCAGCTCCTGCAACTCCTGTACAACTGCATGTCTTTCCCCTCTCTCCTGTAGTGGCTCCTTGGCCTTTTCTTGTGCAGAATGGATGCCTTTGGCTGCTGAAGTTGGAGACACCACCCAGGTCCTGAAGACACTGCACTCAGACTCAGCTCAGTGGTCAGAGACCTTAGGAATGATGATAAAATTGCCTGGATTTTCTCCTTGAGGCCGTGGTGGAGGCTTAGCCATCATTAACAAGACCAGTTGAAGAGGGCTGGCTCTGTAAGACAGGCCTGGTGGTTGATGGACTTGTAATACTGGCTGGGTCCAGAGTCCTGGGAGTCAGGCGTGGTTAGGGTCAATCCTGCAGGGTGATTTCACTGCCACTTGGAGCCAGATGGTAAAGAATCTGCCTACCAAGGCAGGAGACCCTGGTTTGATCCCTAGGTTGGGAAGATCCCCTGGAGGAGGACAGGGCAAACCACTTCAATATTCTTGCGTGAGAAATCCCATGGACAGAGGAGACTGGTGGGCTACAGTCCACGGGGGCACATGACTGAGATGAACTTGAAGCTTAAGCCAAATTGAAAAGATTAGGGCACAGTTTTCAATCAGATTTATCCAAGTGCTCCATTTGTAAAATAAACCAAAGTCAGGATAGTGTAGAACTAGGGGTAGATTTTGTTGGGAGACAATTCTTTATGTCCCCTCATATTTGTGCCCATCTCATGACCAGAGTCTCTGACTGCCTTTGGTCCACACTGTCTTTCCAGGGATGTATACATGGTTAGCTGCCTTAGAAATAGAGATAGCTCCTCCCTCTGAAGCAAAGGAAGGCATGCCGACCATCTAGCAGAAAGGATTCACCTCCTTAAATCCAGGACCTTTGCGTATATGTCAGCCTACTACATGCACAGCCATAGTGTGGCCCTCTTTGTATCCCCCTGTGAGAATTGGGACTTGGAAACTGGCCACTCTGGCTACTGCTGTTGATGTGAGGAACCTGTGGTCCTCACCACTATCCCAGGAGTCTCACGTCTTCCATCAGCATTCTTGAGATGGCAGCAGGCTAACTTGTTGGTTTGAAAGATGGATGTGGTTAGCATAGGATGCTAACTTAAAAAAAAACAGACTATTTTATTTCTATTTTGCATAATAACAATCTAGATCAAAGCTATCACTAGGGAATTTTGGTACATTTGGCATCACTGTCCCATCAAAGAATGTCAGTCCCTGAGTCACAACTGCATCATTTGGGCTGATAAATCTTCACCAGTCCACTGCATTTCCCAACACTCTCTTTTATTTTAAATGTTGCAGGTTGTAATATTGGAGGTTTACAGGAACACTGTGATCTGACCTAGAGGGAACAGCTGCAAGAACAAGGGATTCCCACACCAAGAAGTTTGCAACAACCAACCATACCCCCTACCATTTTAGTATAAAGAAGCCTGAATTCTAACTTAGGTTAAGATGTTTCTTAGGACATAATTCCACCACTTCCTTGGGTCTGCTGGCTTTCCAAATAAAGTCACTATTCCTCACTGCAACAACTTGTCTCTTGATTTATTGGCCTGTCATGTGGCCACAGTATGAGCTTAGATTGGGTAACAAACCTACCCAAACTGCCTCATTACTTCACATCCCTTGCAGCTCTATGGGTTTCAGAGCTGGATTCTTGAATACCCTTTAGTATAGCAAAACCTGCTCTATGAAAATTATGATAAAAGGATTGTTCACTGTGTCAAAAGTCTTCCTCTAGAGATTCCCATATTGTGTGTGCGTGTTCAGTCGCTCAGTCATGTTTAACTCTTTGTGACCCCATGGACTGTAGCCCACCAGGCTCCTTTGTCCATGGAATTTTCCAGGCAAGAATACTGAAGTGGGTTGCCTTTTTCTACTCCAGGGGATCTCACATCTCTTACATCTGCAAGAGAGACACACACAGCTATTTCTGGCCAGTACTATGGCAGAATTGTATCAAAGCAAACCTCACTTTACAGAACCTGTGTTCTTGACAACTACACTCAGTTCTCAAGACAATGAAATTTAATGCATTCCTACCATGAACTATAGGACTTTTGCATTAAATGTCTTCCCTTGTTACATCTAAATATGACTTGATTCATGGTCTTGACAACTGTGTGTAGTTGTCAAGAACACAGGTTCTATAAAGAGAGGTTTCAGTATAGTTCAGTTCAGTCGCTCATTCATGTCTGACACTTTGCGACACCATGAACTGCAGCACACCAGGCCTCCTTGTTCATCACCAGCTCTCGGAGTTCACTCAAACTCATATCCATTGAGTCCGTGATGCCATCCAGCCATCTCATTCTATGTCATCCCCTTCTCCTCCTGCCCACAATCCCTCCCAGGATCAGAATCCTTTCCAATATGTCAGCTCTTCACATGAGGTGGCCAGAGTATTGGAGTTTCAGCTTTAGCATCAGTTCTTCCAAAGAACACCCAGGACTAATCTCCTTTATTATTATTATTTTTTAATTAATTAATTAATTTCTTTCTTTATTTTTTGCTTTACAATACTGTATTGGTTTTGGCCTACATGGACATGAATCCGCCACAGGTGTACATGAATTCCCAACCCTGAACCCCCCTCCCACCACCCTCCTTATATCATCTCTCTGGGTCATCCCAGTGCACCAGCCCCAAGCATCCTGTATCCTCTATCGAACCTAGACTAGCAATTCGTTTCTTACATGATAGTATGTATACATATTTCAGTGTCATTCTCCCAAATCATCCCACCCTCTCCCTCTCCCACAGAGTCCAAAAGTCTGTTCTTTACATTTGTGTCTCTTTTGCTGTCTTGCATACAGGGTTGTCATTACCATCTTTCTAAATTATATATATGTGTTAGTATACTGTATATGTGTTAGTATACTGTATTGGTGTTTTTCTTTCTGGCTTACTTCACTCTGTATAATTGGCTCCAGTTTCATCCACCTCATTAGAACTGATACAAATGTATTCTTTTTAATGGCTGAGCAATACTCCATTGTGTATAAGTACCACAGCTATCTTATCCATTCATCTGCTGATGGACATCTAGGTTGCTTCCATGTCCTGGCTATTATAAACAGTGCTGCAATGAACACTGGGGTACCCCAAAGATAAATCCACACACCTATGGACACCTTATCTTTGACAAAGCAGGCAAGAATATACAATGGATTAAAGACGATTTCTTTAACAAGTGGTTCTGGGAAAACTGGTCAACCACTTGTAAAAGAAAGAAAATAGAACACTTTCTGACACCATTCACAAAAATAAACTCAAAATGGATTAAAGATCTAAATGTTAGACCAGAAACTATAAAATTCCTAGAGGAGAACATAGGCAAAACACTCTCTGACATAAATCACAGCAGGATCCTCTATGATCCACCTCCCAGAATACTGGAAATAAAAGCAAAAATAAACAAATGGGATCTAATTAAAATTAAAAGCTTCTGATCTCCTTTAGAATGGATTGATTGGATCTCCTTGCAGTCCAAGGGACTCTCAAGAGTCTTCTCCAACACCACAGTTCAAAGGCATCAATTCTTCGGCTCTCAGCTTTTTTTACAGTCTAACTTTCACATCCATACATGACTACTGGAAAAACCATAGCCTTGACTAGACGGACTTTTGTTGGCAAAGTAATGTCTCTGTTTTTAATATGTTATTTAGGTTGGTCAGAACTTTCCTTCCAAGGAGTAAGCGTCTTTTAATTTCATGGCTGCAATCACCATCTTCAGTGATTTTGGAGCCCCCCAAAATAAAGTCTGACACTGTTTCCTCATCTATTTCCCATGAAGTGATAGGACCAGATGCCATGATCTTCGTTTTCTGAATGTTGAGTTTTAAGCTAACTTTTTTCACTCTCCTCTTTCACTTTCATCAAGAGACCTTTTAGCTTCTCTTCACTTTCTGCCTTAAGGGTGGTGTCATCTGCATATTGGAAGTTGTTGATATTTCTCCTGGCAATCTGAATTCTAGTTTGTGTTTCTTCCAGCCTAGCGTTTCTCATGATGTACTCTGCATAGAAGTTAAATAAGCAGGGTGACAATATGACGCTCCTTTTCCTATTTGGAACCAGTCTGTTGTTCCATGTCCAGTTCTAACTGTTGCTTCCTGACCTGCATATAGGTTTCCCAAGAGGCAGGTCAGGTGTTCTGATATTCCCATCTCTTTCAGAATTTTCCACAGTTTATTTGTGATCCACACAGTTGAAGGTTTTGGCATAGTCAATAAAGCGGAAATAGATGTTCTTGCTTTTTCGAAGACCCTGCAGATGTTGGCAATTTGATCTTTGGTTTCTCTGCCTTTTCTAAGACCAGTTTGAACATCAGGAAGTTCACGGTTCACGTATTGCTAAAGCCTGGCTTGGAGAATTTTGAGCATTACTTTACTAGCATGTGAGGTTTTCTTTGATACAATTCTGCTATAATACTGGTCGGAGGTAGTTGTGTGTATCTCTCTTGGAGATGACACGGTGGTGGCCAGTTTGCATCCTAAAACTAGCTGAAGTACAGGCTCCAACAGCCCTGAGTTCAGTTCTCAGGTACTTGTATCAACAGCTCAATTATTGTGAGTAATCTCTTGATGACTGTAAGACCAGACAAAGTTCCAAGTCACACCTTTGCTTTCTGTTTACAGAAGGAGTAGCCATCTTGTTTGTAATCTGGATTCCTAACAAGAGGGCAAGGCACAGGTCCACTCAGTTTGGATGGACAGGCTATAGGGAAAATAGTTTCTTCAGTTTCCTGCCCTGAGAAGGCTATATATGGCACAGAAAATAGTGGCATCACTAGGGTAAGCCATTTGCAAGGCTGCCAGCCAGTACTGTGTTAATCCTCCAGTATATAGCTAATCCTCAAACAGACCCTGAGTTTTGGTGCCCACATGAGCAATTTATTTCTCACATAACCAGTCATTCAGGGTCAGACAAACAAAGCTGTCTCCTCCATGATGTACCCTGGGGAGAGGGTCCCCTCCTCCCATCGAGGAGATGGGAATGAAAATGGGAAAGTCCGTGAGGTGAGTTATGTCCAGGGTGGGAGGTGAGCACATCTCTTCTGGGGCTGGAACTCCAGGACGTGGCCAGCCTCACTGCAAGAGACATTAGGAAGAAGCGGGATCCTTGGGTAATCAGTGCAACCTCTGGCATAAGCATTCACTGTGGCCCCACAGGGTACCAGGCAGTACCTGTCCACACCCCACACCACATGGCATCTGGAAGTCCCAAAGAACCAGGAAATTGAGTGATTTGCCCAGATCAGGCTCATCATCCATGCTGCCAGAAGCAGTGCAACCTTGAGAGTAGGTGACAGTGGGGGAGAATCATGATGTGGCAAACCCACCAGATCCTCCCCGAAGGGAGTTGGATGTCCCTTTCCCTCTTCCGAGTTAGGACGACCACAGATGGTGCTCTCTGGACCGTGTCCATCATCTCTGGAACCTACTGGACCAGAGCCCAGAACCCTCTAGGGAGAGATGAAACACATCTATTATAAGCCTGGTGGTTCCCAGTTTGGGAGTAGGGCACCCCTGGGAGGACATAACCAAACAAAGAGCTTGTCATCACCTTGCAAAGGCAGGAAACATCTCTCACGGACAGGCTGTGTACAGTCACGTCCATCTGCTGCAGTACAGGTTGTAAAGGGACCCCAGAGGAGTGCAGTCTCTCATAACCAGATGCTCTGGACAATCAGGGCTTGCCTGCTGGGGGCTTCCCACCTGACAGCTGCACATTGAAGGCAGCATCTTCCCAGATGGATTTTGCACTAAGAGCAGGGACTAAGTGCACTAAGAACACTGCCAACGGACTGCTAACAGAAGCTCATTACTGCCAGGGCTGGACGTCATCTGTGCAGAACTTCCTTGTAGCTACTGCAGTCTGCTTGAAGTTTTCCACCTGGAGTTCCTGTTGTTCATTTTCCAACCTAGACAGCAAAGGAGGGGAGTCGGGAGTACTGAGCATGTGACTTACCCTGGGGACTGGACAGGGGTGTCTGAATGTGGACCACCTTTTGTAGAATCAGTGGAGGAAGGGGATGCTTGTTAAAGTTGCAGATTCCTGCAAACAACCACAGACTCATCAATTAGGATGATAGGGTCAGGGCCCAGAAAGCTGCACTGTAAAAAATGCCTCAAGAGGTTTTAATCAGAGTTTTCACTCCAGGAGCCTACTCTAGTCCCCTTCGAAGTGTTGGGTAACTCTGTTAATGTCTCCCCACTGGATGGCAGAGTCTGCTAACTGCAGACACTGCTACAGCCACGTGGATTGCTAGGTAAGCGTTGCAACCCACAGCTCCCTACTTCTTGGACCACAACACACTCACAGAAGTGAGAGGAACCTCAAGCTTCCTGGGCCCATCTCCCAGGCTAGATAGGTTAGAGCTGATATTCCTGCTCCAGCCCCCTGAGTCTAGAGCAAATGAAACAGACTGTCCATGGTGGACCATGCACAATCAGGAAAAGAAAATGACAGTCACTAAGAATCTGTGCCATAGAGAGGCCGCTAAGCCACAGAGCAAAAATGAAGGAGAATCAGAGTCTAGAAATGCCAGCCCAGGCGCCCACAGGGGTTTTCCTGCATTTGTGCTCAGTTGTACAATCAGTATCTTCAGCATAATCCGTGATAAATTACAGTTTTGATCTGTATTCCCAGGCTCATCTCTGAAACGTGACTCATTTCCTTTGGCTTTTTTCTCTGCCTCTAAGATGAAGAGTTTCATCTGATTCTCCTCTTCTTTTTTCCCAGCCTCCGAGCTTCACCGCTGGCTCATTCTCAGACCACATTCTCAACTCCTGGGATGAACCACCTCCCTTTACACATTCCTGATGTTCAAATGTGATGAGAAAAAAAGAAAAAAAAATTAGTGTTGAGAAACAGACAAGGATTTTGATGGTGGTGGAAAGACGGTTTCTAACTGTAGAAAGATAGGCAGGAAAATATTATAGATGCTGTAATGTACTTAGCAACACAAAGAGACCCCAATATTAAATAAGGTTATGTCTTGAAAGAAGTCATCCCCTCCCCCCACCAAATCCGCATACTTATGTAACTGATGCAACACAACTAACTCTTTTGGGTCACTTTTCTTGGAGGAAATGAGTAGAATTACACATAAATTCCCCTGGAGAAGGAAATGCAACCCACTCCAGTATTCTTGCCTGGAGAATCTCATGAACAGAGGAGAGCCTGGTGGGCTACAGTCCATGGAGTCACAAAGAGTCGGACACGACGGAGCGACTTTCACTCACTCACTCACATATAAATTGCATCTCCTCCGCCATTTTCACAGTCTTCCTCATGATTCTGTGAGTTATCCAATATTCCTATGTTTCTTTTCAAGTCAGCATAACTTCTGTGGCTTGTAGTGCAGCATTTTGAGATGCACAGACCAAGATCCATTATAATCCTGGGGAAACACCCTTCCTTCAGAGAAGGGTGTGGTTGTCCACTGAAGTGGGGGGTCCTATATCATGTACCAGGTACCTCAGTGGAATGTGTGTAAACCACACAGAGGACAGACAACAGGGGGAAAGAGACAGAAATACTAGGTGACAGGACAGCTATTAACACCTTTGACCTCTGCTTCTGCTCTCCCAGCTTCCCTGCCTCTGATCCCCCTGCCTCTGCTTAGAAGACACTGGACCCACTCAGAAAATCCAGGGTCCTCTCTCCATATCAGTATTCTTGACTTAGTGTGCAAAGCCCCTTGGTCAGGTAAGATGACATATTCCCAGGCTCCGGGGATGAGGACACAGATGCCTTGGAGTGGGGGAAGACAGGGAGGCAGTGGTCTTTCCCCCGCAGCACAGCAGATGCTGCAGATGTGGAAAGGACCACATCATAACCCAGGACTCCCCACCTCACAGTCCACACTACTGTGCCTTTTTTTTTTTTTCATGTGAGAAAACTCTTGGTTTCTCTAAAATCATCTTTACCTAGATTAGACTGGAAAAACCACAGACTTCTGTAGCAAGCCAAAAATGTAGCTTGCACAGCCTTGGAAAGTATGGCCAATTGTTTGCAGTCTTTTTTTTTTTTTTTTTAATTGGTTTCTTGGCAGGGATGAAAATGAAAGCAACAATGTCCAAGAAGAAAGAAACAAAGCAGCTTGATAAAGTGAATGCCCATTATTTTAGTGGATAGGACATAAAAACATACCCCAGGGTGGCTTGAATTTCATTCACTTAGGATAATAGATTGGCATCAGGCTAGAGCTGCTTCATTCTGCTTATGTTGGCTCCTATCTGCGCAGCTGGGTTGACAATAAGGGGAAACCATGGCTTTTCCTATAATGCCCGTTTTCTACAATGCCAGCGTGGGATGTAAGCTTTATCTCAAATACAGCACATGTGGGCATGGAGTGTTTACATTACATATGTAGAAACACATTCCTTAAATGGATCATGAAGCTCACATTCAGTGAGTATTTACATGTGTCAAGCACCAAAATATGTCTTTACATACATTATACATTTCCTCTCCATGACTGCCTTACTTTGAGAGGTTTAGTAAGCTGTCCACAGTAAGACCAAAGGCCAGAAGCTCTATGAATCCTATTCTCTCATCCCCTTCATGGCATCTTCTTACAAGAAGAATGTTCAAAAGTCATATAATTCAGACAGAAAATTGCTACTGACCAAAGTTCTTAGCTGCCTTATGTGTGTGCTAAGTCACTTCAGTTGTGTTCAACTCTTCGACCCTATGCGTGGTAGCCTATCAGCTTCCTCTGTCTATGGGGTTTCCCAGCCAAAAATACTGGAGAGGTTGCCATGCCCTCCTCCAGGGGATATTCGTGACCTAGGGATCGAACCCATGTCTCTTATGTCTCTTGCACTGGCAGGCATATTCTTTACCACTAGAGCCACCTGGCTTTTTTAATCACTAGAAATTGATCAGGGGTCAGACAAAAAATTCAGGCTAGGCTTTATGGGGGCCCATGTTGCAGCAGGAGGGAGTGAGAACAAGTAACAGGTTCCTTTGCTCCCTCCTGGGGCTGGTGCCAGGCAGGCTGGTTCCTTATATGGGATGAGAGGAGGAGTGTGTTCATGGGGGGGCTGGCGGGGTGGCTTAGTGGTATGCCCACCTTGTTTGTGGTATTGAGTGCAGAGGGCATGCACAGCACTCTGCATTTGCTCCTTGCTCTTCAGAAGTGAAACTTGGGTTTTGGTCTTAATGTATCTTTTATCCATAATTTGTCTCAACTGCTGCAGGCAGGCAGTTATTTTTAGTCCCTTAATGTTTCTTTGTATATTGTTATTCTAGGAGATATTTGTCCAGGTGCAAGCTCTGCAGTGAAGAGTCCTGGGTCCCAGGTCCCAGCCTGTCACAGAATCATGTAATAAAGATAACAATTCCAATGTGCAATTAAATTGTACTATATCTAAAATACATGCATATATGTTGACTCATTCAATTCTTATCAAAATTTTCAGTTCAGTTCAGTCACTCAGTATTGTCTGGCTCTTTGCAACCCAATGGACTGCAGTACACCAGGCCTCCCTGTACATCACCAAATCCCAGAGTTTACTCAGACTTATGTCCATTGAGTCGGTGATGCCATCCAGTCATCTCATCCTCTGTTGTCCCCTTCTCCCACCTTCAATCATTCCCAGCATCAAGGTCTTTTCAAATGAGTCAGTTCTTCACATCAGGTGGCCAGAGTATCGGAGTTTCAGCTACAACATCAGTCCTTCCAATGAATATTCAGGATTGACTTCCCTTAAGATGGACTGGTTGGATCTCCTTGCAGTCCAAGGGACTCTCAAGAGTCTTCTCCAACACCACAGTTCAAAAGCATCAGTTCTTCAGCACTCAGCTTTTTTTATAGTCCAACTCTCACATCCATACATGACTACTGGAAAAACCATAGCTTTTACTAGATGGACCTTTGCTGGCAAAGATGTCTCTGCTTTTCAATCAGCTGTCTAGGTTTTTCATAACTTTCCTTCCAAGGAGTAAGCATCTTTTAATTTCATGGCTGCAATCACCATCTGCAGTGATTTTGAAGCCCCCCCAAAATAAAGTCAGCCACTGTTTCCATTGTTTCCCCATCTATTTGCCATGAAGTGATGAGACTGGATACCATGATATTAGTTTTCTGAATGTTGATTTTTAAGCTAACTTTTTCACTCTCCTCTTTCACTTTCATCAAGAGTAGTCAGCCACTGTTTCCATTGTTTCCCCATCTATTTGCCATGAAGTGATGAGACTGGATACCATGATATTAGTTTTCTGAATGTTGATTTTTAAGCTAACTTTTTCACTCTCCTCTTTCACTTTCATCAAGAGACTTTTTAGTTCCTCTTCACTTTCTGCCATAAGGGTGGTGTCATCTGCATATCTGAGGTTATTGATATTTCTCCTGGAAATCTTGATTCCAGCTTGTGCTTCTTCCAGTCCAGCATTTTTCATGATGTACTCTGCACAGAAGTTAAATAAGCAGGGTGACAATATACAGCCTTGACATACTCCTTTTCCTATTTGGAACCAGTCTGTTTTTCCATGTCCAGTTCTAACTGTTGCTTCCTGACTTGCATTTCTCAAGAGGCAGGTGAGGTGGTCTGGTATTCCCATCTCTTTCAGAATTTTCCACAGTTTATTGTGATCCATACAGTCAAAGGCTTTGGCATAGTCAATAAAGCAGAAATAGATGTTTTTGTGGAACTCTCTGGCTTTTTCAATGATCCAGCGGATGTTGGCAATTTGACCTCTGGTTCCTCTGCCTTTTCTAAAACCAGCTTGAACATCTGGATCAAAATCTTACAGAAGTGATTAATATAGAATTACTAATTATAAGTTCTTCATTTCACAGACAAGAAAAATGAAGGAAAATGGTATGAATTGCCCCAATGTACACAGCTATCATGGAGAAGGAAATGCCAACCCAGTCTGGTGTTTTGCCTGGAGAATCCCATGGATAGAAAAGCCTGGTGGGCTACAGTTTATGGGGTCACAAGAGTCAGACATGACTTAGCGACTAAACCACCACCACCACCACCACCACATAACTATCAAGTTGTGGGGGGACATGGGGCAGGCAGTGGTCTGTTTCCCACAGTGCAGCAAATGCTACAGGTGACATCTCTTTGGATTCCTATCTACTCTATCAGATAATATAACAAACAAACAAACATCACCTGCTAGTTCTTTAGACCCCTGATGGAAGAGAGCTACATCATAAGGAATGGGCTGTGGTCAAGGGTTGCCTCTCATCAGCTTGTGAGCCCCTCTCTCCTCAGGCCTCAGGTTCTCACAGCCAAAATGAGCAAACCAAAACATTACAGATCACAAGATCAAGAGCAGGAAGTAATGTGAGTGAAAGTATTTGGTCAACTGCAAAGGCTGTTTAAGGGTAAAGCATTTTTTTAAAACTAAAGAGCATTAAACTCATTTCAGTGGAACAAATATTGTTTCACACTCCAGTCTTTTCAATAGGGTATTGATGCTTCTCAAGTGAAGCACCTTTAAAGGCCCTTTGAATCTGGTTAAACCAGTTTAGGGCTTTTTGTTTCTGCATTTTGGCTTGATATTTTTTATTATGTGGAGGTAAGATCCTTCAAAATGCATTCTAAATACCATTTTAATAAATACATATGTTTGAGGGACATACTACAGAGTACATTCAATGCAATTATTTTGCTTCAAAAGTCAATGAGAATTATGGGGGAAGAATGGGGGAAGGGATAATTAGAGGGTTTGGGATGGACATGTACACACTGCTATATCTAAAATGGATAACCACTAAGGACCTACATAGCCCAGGGAACTCTGCTCAGTGTTACATGGATGGGAAGGAAGTTTTAGGAGAGAAAGAATACATGTATATGTATGGCTGAGTCCCTTTGCTGTGCACCTGAAACTATCACAACATTGTTAATTGGCTATCAGTTCAGTTCAGTTCAGTCGCTCAGTCGTGTCCGACTCTTTGTGACCCCATGAATCGCAGCACACCAGGCCTCCCTGTCCATCACCAACTCCCGGAGTTCACTCAAACTCATGTCCATCGAGTCAGTGATGCCATCCAGCCATCTCATCCTCAGTCGTCCCCTTCTCCTCCTGCCCCCAATCCCTCCTAGTATCAGAGTCTTTTCCAGTGAGTCAACTCTTCGCATGAGGTGGCCAAAGGACTGGAGTTTCAGCTTTAGCATCATTCCTTCCAAAGAAATCCCAAGGCTGATCTCCTTCAGAGTGGATTGGTTGGATCTCCCTGCAATCCAAGGGACTCTCAAGAGTCTTCTCCAACACCACACTGGCTATACTCTAATATAAAACAAACAATTTAAAAAAAAGCCAAAGCTATGGTTTTTCCAGTAGTCATGCATGGATGTAAGAGCTGGACTATAAAGAAAGCTGAGTGCTGAACAATTGATGCTTTTGAACTGTGGTGTTGGAAAAGACTGTTGAGAGTCCTTTGGACAGCAAGGAGATGAAACCAGTCAACCCCAAAGGAAATCGGTCCTGAATATTCGTTGGAAGGACTGATGCTAAAGCTGAAGGTCCAATACTTTGGCCATCTGATGCAAAGAACTGACTTATTGGAAAAGACCCTGATGCTTGGAAAGACTGAAGGCAAGAAGAGAAGGGGACAACAGAGGATGAGATGGTTGGATGGCATCACCAACTTGATGGACTTGAATTTGAGCAAGTTCTGGAAGTTGGTGATGGACAGGGAAGCCTGGCGTGCTGCAGTCCATGGAGTCGCAGAGTCGGACATGATTGATTGACTGAACTGAACTGTGCTATACAGTAGGACCTTGCTTATTCATTCTATATATAACAGCTTGCATCTGCTAACTCCAAACTCTCAATCCATCCTTCCCCTCTATCCTTCCCTTTTGACAACTATCAGACACAACTGAGAGTCTGAACCGAACTGAATGAGAATGGGAAAGATTTTATCACATCAGTTCAGTTCAGTCGCTCACTTGTGTCCGACTCTTTGCGACCCCATGAATCACAGCACGCCAGGCCTCCCTGTCCATCACCAGCTCCTGGAGTTCACTCAGACTCATGTCCATCGAGTCAGTGATCCAGCCATCTCATCCTCTGTCGTCCCCTTCTCTTCCTGCCTCCAATCCCTCCCAGCATCAGAGTCTTTTCCAGTGAGTCAACTCTTCTCATGGGGTGGCCAAAGTACTGGAGTTTCAGCTTTAGCAACATTCCTTCCAAAGAAATCTCAGGGTTGATCTCCTTCAGAAAGGACTGGTTGGATCTCCTTGCAGTCCAAGGGACTCTCAAGAGTCTTCTCCAACACCACAGTTCAAAAGCATCAATTCTTCAGCACTCAGCCTTCTTCACAGTCCAACTCTCACATCCATACATGACCACTGGAAAAACCATAGCCTTGACTAGATGGACCTTAGTTGGCAAAGTAATGTCTCTGCTTTTGAATATGCTGTCTAGGTTGGTCATAACTTTTCTTCCAAGGAGTAAGTGTCTTTTAATCTCATGGCTGCAGTTACCATCTGCAGTGATTTTGGAACCCCCCCAAAATAAAATCTGACACTGTTTCCACTATCTCTCCATCTATTTCCCATGGAGTGATGGGACCAGATGCCATGATCTTCGTTTTCTGAATGTTGAGGTTTAAGCCAACTTTTTCACTCTCCTCTTTTACTTTCAAGAGCCTTTTTAGTTCCTCTTCACTTTCTGCCATAAGGGTGGTGTCATCTGCATATCTGAGGTTACTGATATTTCTCCCGGTAATCTTGATTTCAGCCTGTTTCTTCCAGTCCAGCATAGGATAATTTCAACTTTTTTTGTTTCTAATAAAACACTCATTTAGGAAAAACAGCTTATGCTCCATATAAATGGATAATTTGCTTCATTTTCATTATTTTAAACTCATATTTGTTAGAAAATTCATATATTATTTATCTTTTAGTTAGGTTTGGATATTATTTTTAGCAAATGAGAAAAATAATTTGAAAGGTGAAAGGCTGACACAGCAAATGATGATCAGATTGTTACTTGTCATTCAGAGCTTCCCACATATTGTCCGGAGCTTATTCACTCACTGACCCCAAACAATAAAGAGCAAAGTTGGACAGGTCCTTAAAGTTTGTGAGATGCTTTCAAATAGGTCTCCTTTGATTCCCCTGTCACCTTAGCTGAAGAAAGTGGGCCAGGCACTGTTGTCATGATTATAACGTGGGGTACTGGAAACCCCAGGTTACTTACCAAACAGAAAACAGCTAAGGTAATCCAGGTTTCAATTCTTTTCACTGCGCATTTGCTGGCAGTTGGACACTGCCTTTCTGTAAGGTGGACATTAGAAGTTTTGTCATTTTAGAGGCTTTCACTGCCCGAAGCATCAGACTTGGGTTAAGCCATTTGCTGTTCACAATAAATCTGTGAGGCAGGTGATATTTTTTCTTTGTAGCACTGGAGTGTATTTATCTGTATTTTCCCCATTTGATAAGTGAGAAAACTGTAGCTCAAAAAATAAAGTGACCTGTTCAATGTCACTCCTCTACTAAATGGTGAGAAATGGGCAATCTGACTAAAGAATTGGTACAACTAATGGTACAATACAATATACTGTTCCCATAGCTGACTTTGTTCTTTGTTTTTCAATTAAGAAAAGATAAAAAGTGTAGTATTTAAACAATTGAATCTGCAGCTCTAATTCTCCCCTATTTCCTTTTGTATCATTAATATTCTAACCAAACACAGACTACAAACTTTAGCACAGAATTGAGAGGCTTCTAAATGCTGTTTAGAAACAGACACATTGAACTTAAGCACTAGATTTCAACCATCTCTGGGTGGGTGAGAGAGGAAAGTATATTTAGCTCTGGCTTCATGAGAATTTTAAATCTTCCAGGGCTTCTGAGAACAATAATTCATGACTTTACTAATTATTACTTCTTAAAAGGCTGAGACTTAAAATTTTCATTGTTCCCCAACAAAGCAAAGTGCTTAGAGGTTTCCTGATATAGAAAAAGAACGTCTTTACTGAATGGCCTTTAAAATATGTTTCAAATCTCAAAGTAGCTGAATCTTTGATGTATTAATGGTAAATCTATTTTTATTAAAAAAAAGCCTATAAGTGTGGACTGTGGCCAAGGTAAGACCAGTTACTTTTTATTTTAACCTGGCTCCAGAAGCATAACATGAGAGCTTAATTTGGTTTTCATAAGTTTCCTCAGGAATAAAATGTATTTTATTTAATTATACATATTCCAAGTATAGGTGATGAGTTCATTTATCTTAAAGTTTTAAATTATTATAACATCAGCAGGATGCATCACTTTAAATTCTCTTTTAATTTCTTTCCATTTATTTATGGAGTTCAAGTATTACATATACTTATTTTATATATAGTGATATAGTGAAGTGAAGTCGCTCAGTCGTGTCCGACTCTTTGCGATCCCATAGACTGTAGCCTACCAGGCTCCTCTGTCCATGGGATTTTCCAGGCAATAGTACTGGAGTGGGTTGCCATTTCCTTCTCCAAGGGATCTTCCCAACTCAGGGCTCAAACCCGGGTCTCTGCACTGTAGACAAACGCTTTTATTGTCTGAGCCACCGTATATATTTTATATATAGCATACATATTTATATAATATATATATACATTATATATAAATGCATATATATTCAAATATATATG
The DNA here is from genome assembly GCA_006408675.1 of Madoqua kirkii. Taxonomy (NCBI): domain Eukaryota; kingdom Metazoa; phylum Chordata; class Mammalia; order Artiodactyla; family Bovidae; genus Madoqua; species Madoqua kirkii. The sequence goes on from SJYC01042638.1 coordinate 30,203, forward strand.
TATGTGTGTTTGCATTTTTTATTTATAAATTTTGATAGTACAATAAATATTGAAAGCAATTTGGTACAAGCGAGTAACTTCAGAAAGTGTTTCTTTTGCTATTCAAAATACCTTTTTCATGTAACTAAACTTGCAGTTAATTTGCAAATTAAAAGGAAATCTGAATATCACTGCTTTAGGAATTTGAATTATTGAATCTCTTTTTTCCATTGATCCAGAACCATGGCAAATAACAAGTCATCCAGAACTTACTTTTCTCTTTACGCATAAGAATTCTGCATTCTCTGTTATAAGTACTGAGTGACTGTATTAGAGAAAATCATGAGAAGGGTGATTACTCTGTGCTTACCGAGGACTGAGAACCAGGAACTTCATGAAGAAAAAAAACAACAACTGAGCTCTGAGCCATGCAGATAAAAGAAGTATATGAGTATCAAGTAAAATGTATAAGGAATCATTGAAATTAAAGCACATGATGCTCCACGACAGGATCCAAAAACAGAAGGCTTAATTCCCTGGTAGAAAAAATCTGGCAAAACACCAAAGCTCTGAAAAACAACGCACAAACAGGAGAACAACCCCCAAAGGTTTCTTTCCTCTTTATCTCCAACCTAATTACGTATCTTCCCATCACTGGAAAAGCTTTGGGAACAATGCTTACAATAGCTTAATGTTTAACTTACCCAACACATTTATTTTTATTAGCTGAAAATGTGAGTCATTTCAGCTGACACTTTGGAAAGCCACATATTACCTTTTTGCTTATTTATTTTTCATGCATTAGATTGATCTCAAATAGTTTATGTTGACTCCAGCAGACTAGCATTCCCCAAGCGCCTCCTTTTCCTCTGTAGCTGCTTCTCCTCAGTTTGGCCATCCAGACTGGAGTACAGTAATAGATTGTTTCCAAGAATACAGGACAATCTTCTTGTGACCTGACTGCTCTGCTCCTTTGTCAACAGCAGTGACAATGGGGAAGTGCTCACAAAAGCCTATAACCCCTTTGGGGGCCTTCATGGCTGGGAGGTTCCCTCTTCCTAAACGTTTTGTGCTCTGTATTATTTGTGGGCCAAACAACCATTAGCAAGGTTTCCTTTACACTCAGGTGAGTATAACATAGTCAGAATATAAAGCATTGTAATTTACTGACAAAAGGGGCCATGAAGGCTACAGGGTGAATTCAGAGAGAAGAATTGGCAGGGGTGTTCATCCCTCACTTCTCTGCATATCTTTGTCTAGGTGGACTTCCCTGGTTTTTCATCACAACAGTGCTATATTTTTTCCCTTTTACTTGCAAAGTCTAAGGTATAGGCCATTGCACTGCAGCATGCTCTGGACTGAGACACAACTTTTGTTCAGAAGACAGGTTGAGAGATAACAAAAAGTCTTTTTAACAAGTTACAAAAATATTACATCTGCATACTTTGAGAGTGGCCATTCTGACCTCGTGAAGTACCTCATTGTAGTTTTGATTTGTATTTCTCTAGTAATTAGTGATACTGAGCAATTTTCATGTGCTTTTTGACCATCTATACATCTTCTTATGCGTATTTAGATACTCTGCCCATTTTTTTTGATGGAGCTGTTTTTTTGGATATTGAGCTGAATGAGCTGTTTGTATATTTGGAGACTAATTCCTTGTCAGTTGCTTTGTTTGCAAATATTTTTTCCCATTCTGAGGGCTGTCTTCATTTTGCTTATGATTTCTTTTGCTGTACAAAAGCTTTTAAGCTGAATCAGGTCTCATTTGGTTATTTTCTTTTTATTTTCATTACACTAGGAGGTGAGTCAAAGAGGATCTTGCTGCAATTTATGTCAAAGATTGTTCTGCCTATATTTTTCTCTAAGAACCTTATATTTAGGTTTTTAATCCATTTAGAGTTTATTTTTGTGTATGGTGTTAGGGAGTGTCCTAATTTCACTTTTTTACATGTGGCTATCCAGTCTTCCCAGCATCACTTATTGAAGAGACTCTTTTTCTCCATAATTCGAAAAGACAAATGCACTCCAATATTCACTGCAGCACTGTTTATAATAGTCAGGACATGAAAGCAACCTAAATGTCCATCAACAAAGGAATGGATAAAGAATATATACAGATATATATATCTATTTCACAGATATATATATATCTCACAGTTATATATATATATATCTGTGAGATGTATATATATATATCATGGAGTACTGTGTACACATATGTGTGTTAAGTTGCTTCAGTCATGTCTGACTCTTTGTGACCCTATGTACCATAGCCTACCAGGCTCCTCAGTCCAAGGGATTCTCCAGGCAAGAGTACTGGAATGGGTTGCCATTTCCTTCTCCAATGCATGAAAGTGAAAAGTGAAAGTGAAGTAGCTCAGTCATGTCCAACTCGTAGTGACCCCATGAACTGCAGCCCACCAGGCTCCTCTGTTCATGGAATTTTCCAAGCAAGAGTACTGGAGTTGGGTGCCATTGCCTTCTCCATATACAAACTACAACATATAAAACAGACAACTGTTAAGGACCTACTATATAGCACAGAGAAGTCTACTCAATATTCTGCAATGGCCTGTTTAGGAAAATAATCTTAAAAAAGAGTGGATATATGTATAACAGTTTCACTTTGCTGTACACCTGAAACTAACACAATACTGTAAATCAACTATACTCCAATAAAAATTTAAAAAAAGTATTGTATCTCCATAGAAAAAATAAAAAGGTACAGAAGGTCATGATACAAAAAGTTAAAATCTTTTTTCCTTCCATCACTGTTTCTAATAACAGATGATAGACATTGCAAAGCTTTTCTATGCGTTTTCCCAGGAAGTTACCTTTATATCAATATGCGTGCTCTTATTATACAAAATGCACCTTACTCTATACAAATATTTTATATATAAAAATTGAAGGTGATCACATACATGTGTCGCTTGTTTATTCAGCAGTGCATCTTTCTGTGTCTTTATGTATCTAACTTTTTCATGATTGTGTGGAGTAATGGTCTATTTTAATGGTTAAAAATTAAGTTAATATTAAAAAACGGTTCAACATTTTAATAATTATATAAGTATGAAAGCTTATATGTATGAAAACCTCTGATTTATAAAAATTCCACTATTACTAACAGAATTGAGTATTCTACAAGTTATTCTTCGTTTTATTTGCTGTTTAGTATTTCTGTATCAATTATGTTTCAACGAAGGCCTCTGGTAACAGAAACCAGTACAACTTTTATTGCTGTGACATTTTTCTCTTTTCTCATCATAGAATCTTATCCTGGCTTCTTGGCTCCGCAGACACTGGTGACTGGAAGCAAGGCTTGCCTTTCCTTCCCCTTCTTGACCTAACCCCAGTAACCGTGTCCATGTACTTCCGGCACAGAGTTCTCATCAGCAGACGGTTCCTGCTGGCTCATCTTTTCCCTGCAGTGGGGCTCAGAGCATTAACCAACTCAAGTACCTGGAAGAAAGGAGATGACGACCTACATAATTAAAAGTCTGTTCCTTCGGTACTGGGCCTTTTCCAGTTCAGCGGTTCCCTCTGAGAAACAGCAACAGAGGCCAAATTATGACCCGCCAACTTCAGACTCTGAGTCGCGGCTCCCCGCTGTGGAGTTGGGTCAGGTGTTCCATCAGGATGGAGCCCCTGGACCCGGCAGGCAGTTGAGTGAGCGGCAGAGCTGATTTAGACAGGCGCTCACCCAAACAATAGTACTGAAAATTTTAGTTGGCTCACTCAGCTCGTCTCATTGACGAAAAGTGAAATGTGCTAAGGGGAGTATTATTAGCTTTCAGCTTGCCATAAACTGTTGAGGGAACAAGCCACAAAGGAAATGTTCATCTGCAGCAAGATGATAAAAAGGAGGATGATGCCGACCACGAGGGCGTATTCCTTTTAAGGCTTGTGCGTTGCAAACGACACACGCGCATACACACGTTGCAAACGACACACACACGCACCCACTCCTCCTTAGTATGTGCTTCCCTGAGTGCATATCTTTGCGTAACAATACATTTGGTGAGCCCACAGTATCTGCGTTCCCCCCGCCCCAGAATCGGTGCCCGAGCCCGGCTGTGGCCTCTCCACCGTCACTGCTGCGGCCTCAATCCTTGCCACGGAGGCGGGGGCGGGGGCGGGCAGGCGCGGGAGCGCGGCGGCACCGGAGCATCCGAATTCCCTCCGCGGCCGCCGATTGGTCAGGAGCCGGGAGGCGGTGGCAGCCCCTCGGCTCCGTTCGCGGTAGCTGCAGGGAGGTGGCCATCGGGGCGCGCCGGGCCGGGGGCGCTGGCTGGGTGCGGGGTCGCCGCCGCCGCCTGGGTCCCTCGGCCGAGCCGGTGCTGACACCATGGTGAGTGGTCTCGGCCGCTCGGACCGCGCTCCCGTCAGCGGGGCCTGGCTGCCCGAGGAAACCGGCCGAGCGCCGAGGAAGTGCGCTGGGGGCCCCGGGAGCGCAGAGCTGGCCGCGGGGCGGCCCTGCGTTTCGCCTGCATCCAGAGCGGGGAGACGGGAACGTCGGGGGCTAGCTGCGGGGCGGTTGGTCCCTGGCTTCCCGGGTGTCCGCACGGCGCGCGCCTTCCCGAGCTCGGGAAGGGGACGAGCGGCCGAGGCGCAGGGGCACCCGGCCAGGGCCGGCCCGCGTGTGTGGGTCTGGGCGTTGCGGCCAGAGAGGCGTCGGGCTCGCGCCCCCTCCGGCGGGCTCTCCTGGGGCGCATCCTGCCTTGGCTCGGGGACAGGTGAACGTGGGAGGGGGTGGCATGGGTATGGGGCGGACAGTGACGAAGACGAGCTGCCCCTGAATGGGGCGGAGGCTGCGCCCCTGTACTACCCCTCCTTAGCACCTGGACCCCAAATAGAGCGGAAGCAGGGGGCAAGGTACTAGGTTCCCTGGCGCCGTGGCGGCAGCTGCGGCGGCCTGGCCCCCAATCCCACCGCAGCCGGTCCCTGACGCTCGGGTCTTCCTGTCCCGCAGTATGGATTCGTGAATCACGCGCTGGAGCTGCTGGTGATCCGCAACTACGGCCCTGAAGTGTGGGAAGACATCAAGTAAGTGTAGGGTCCCCGGCGCCCCGCCGCGCCCCCACTTCCTGCCCGAGGCGCGCATCCTCGGCGCAGCCGCGCTCCCACGCTCCCGAGCCCCGCAGGGGGTGGCGGGGTGGGGCGGGGCGGCCTTGGGGGAAGGATCCCCAGGGTCACCGCGGCCTCTCAACCCGGCCGAGCGTGGGAACGCGCTGCCCGTGCCCTGGCGGCTCCCAGGCTCCGAGCCCCGGAGGCTCCCACGCGCAGGGGCCCCGGGGACCGCAGAGGCCTCCGCAGAAACGAATGAAGACGGCTCGCTGGTCGTTCACACACTTTGCAGACTTGTACGATAGATAAATAGGGAAGCCTTTTCGGTCTGCTGAACTCACTTTTGAGACTTCGTATCGAGCAACTGTGAATCGACCTCGTTTATTCGTCTGAAATAAAGTGAATCCCCCGCCCCGTTTATTTTTGGTTTCTATTACTGTGGTGAGGCAGGAGGGTATCCTAGTTTTCTCCTGGAGCTGTGAGCCCAGTGCTTGGGATGTGAACGGAAATACCGCAGCCACTGGAGGTTTCAACCTGCTGCAGTGGCGGTCACCAGCTCTCTGAACACCTTGCGTATTTCAGTCCAACAGAGATCTTTTTCTCTCACTCTAGTAGAATTTGCCTTTCACTTGTACGGTTGATCACAACCGAGCAGCCACATCAGAAGCCACCATTATGGGGACTTGCATTTTGGGACAACACTGTAACTGTCATGTTCAATTAGAGGGACAGAGAGTGGTACCCGGGTGGACAGAGAACACACTGTTATTATTTACTGTCTTTCCCTGTGCTCACTGATTTCATTTTGTTGTATCAAGTAGGTGATACTTTCATGATTTTTTTTCCCCCTAAATATATTACAGTTAGTGGCGTTGAATTCTAACAGGCTCTATTATGAAGTTCCACCACAGTGATTTCTTACACAGATCGGTTTCCATGGAAATTACCAGAATTAAATGTAGAGCAGTAGACTGCAACTTTTCCTTCCCTTGAATCAGTATCCTTGAGCATTATTTCGTGTTCCCTGAGCCGTTTATGTTACCACGGAGTACATCTGCATGCTATAAAGAGAAGTAGGGGTTTTGTGATTATGGGGGTCAATCAAATAAGAATCTAGGCACTAAAGCTTTGGGACTTGAACTCTCTATCTTCCTTATTAACACCTTCATAATTTTTATTTTGCTTGGCAGATAGTTACAGAGAGGCAGGGATCAAGAGAAAGATTTTTCACAATGTAACCTATGTATAAGACTATTTTAAAGTCATTTTCTTTGTTCACTTATGAAGGCATCATGTATACCAACCGTGTGGTAATTTCTCATCCATAAGATAGAAATTCCCAAATTTCCTAGTGGATGTGTGATGACAATGAACTTATTCAGAATTTTCAGAGCACAGGATGGCTCTTGTGGTTAAATGGTCATGCATAAATGGATTTAGATCATGTATCTTCACCATTATAGATTTCGATGATGTCAAATACAGAAATGAAAATTTGTACCTCATAGAGAAAAGTGTAGGAAATTTAGAAATGAAATTATCAAGTGCTTCATTTATACTGGGCATATTTTCCACAGAGGTGGTTAGAAATACCTAACGATTTACAAATTCCCTTGATGTGAAACCTTAACTCTGCCAAATCGCACTAAGAATATTGTTGCATTCTTCTTACAAATGTATTAATTTTAGTTAAATATAAATATATAACTGATGAATTTATTTTTAAGTTGCATCAAACAGTATTCTTCATCTGTTTAAGTGCTAATAATTTAAATCAGATGAAACTTTTTATTTTTTCTGGTAAAATGGAGTAAATCATATGAATCTTTTTCAAGGATTATGTGCCCTTGCAAGAGAAATGCTATTAGTTTTACTAGTGTTTGCAATTCAGGTATTAAGTTTTACTTTTTTTTTGGTTTCAACATCCCTCCTGATAGAGCCCATTTTGTCTTGGATACAATTAAGTATCTGGATGAGAGAACCTTGCTGAGTTTTCTGCATGGAACAGTTCACTGTGGGACCCCTGAGGGATCCCTGGAAGAGTATTTGCTTAGAGCCTCAGAGATCCTCACTGCCTGGGCCAGGATGGAAGACTTTGGCAGGGTTTAACTTTGAAATGCTCCCTGGGAGATTCTGAGTTCTCTGACCTTACACCTATTCCAGGGAGGATCTCTGTAGTCATAGGTCCAAGATACTTTCAGTTGTACCTTTTAGTGAAAACTGAATATATGAAAAACATTTTTTTTTCATCTCAGTAAATACCAAACTCCTCTAGCTTCCTTTTTGCCCTGTGAAGATCTATATAAATTGATGTTTATAAAATTTCATATCATACTCTTTCAGTTTAGGAGGAAATGGCCATCCATCCTTCTTCAGAAAGGATGCCAAACATTTAATGACAAGTAAAATCCAAAGTAACAGATTCCAGACAGAAAATCCTAAATGTTAAGAGCCAGAAATGCTTCATTGTAAACTCCCTATCCACTTACACTCTTACCAACAATATAACCATTTCACAAGAGTTTTAAATTCCATTGTTTTATTTATTTTTTTTAATTTTACTTTACAATACTGTATTGGTTTTGCCATACATCAACATGAATCCACCACCCAATCCTGTTAAAGAAAAAGAAAGATAGTCAAGACTGGGTCAGCAAACTTTTTCTTAAAGGGTTGCTGCTGCTGCTGCTAAGTCGCTTCAGTCGTGTTCGACTCTGTGCGACCTCCTAGACGGCAGCCCACCAGGCTCCCCTGTGCCTGGGATTCTCCAGGCAAGAATGCTGGAGTAGGTTGCCATTTCCTTCTCCAATCTTAAAGGGCTAGATAGTAAATATAAGTGTTACAGACTAAGAGTAAATTTTGAAAATATTATGTGTATCATTGTTAAAATGTAACCATTAAAAAATGTAAAGGCCATTCTTAGATCCCAAAGTGGCAAAAAGCCGGCAGTGGGTGGGACTTGGCTCATAGATTGTCATTTGCCCCTCTGATCTAGATCATAACTGCATTAAAAAAAGCCAGAGAGACTTCTGAATCTACCTCAGATCCTGTTTTGTTGGTTTCCTTTCAGTTTTGAATGACCCTTTCGGGAAGCCATGCTTTCTAAGTGATGAGAAATATCAATCATTGTTTCAGGAAAATATGAAGCCAGGATATATGTGTGTATATATGTGTGTATATATCTAATATATATATATATCTATATATTAGCAAAGCACCTAAATATGTAATAACCATTTCTGTCACCCTGCCATTGGCGCTGGCTAGACTAACATTGATTCAAACTACTGGGTTCAGAATCTTGGTATGAGATTTGGAAATGAACTAATGGCTCTGTTAGTTGATAAGTATTGGAATGAGTTCCTCTAGAAGACTGTCAGGAAGATGACTCCCCTGTGTGAAGAATGCATACGTATTTGGTATGTTTTTATGTGATTTACCTATCCAGGGCAGCATACTTTATTCATTCATTGACTCAAGTCTTCTTTCATTCTCTGGTTAAGCTTATTTTTAAGGAGCATAGTCAAGTGTTTGAGTAATGAGGATAGAAAGTTTATGATATGTTAGTTTCTACTGTACAGCAAAGTGAATTAACTATACATATACATCTATCCCCTCTTTTTTGGATTTCCTTTCCATTTAGGTCACCACAGAGCACTGAGTAGAGTTTCCTGTGCTGTACAGTAGGTTTTCATTAGTTATCTATTTTATGCATACTATCAATAGTGTATATAGGTCAATCCCAATCTCCCAATTATTTCCACCCTCCTTTTCCCCCTTGGTATTCATGCATTTGTTTTCTACATCTGTCTGTTTCTGCTTTGCAAACAAGATCATTTATATTCCAATAAAAAATAATTTAAAAAAAGATTGCATAGAATCGTCTCCAAATAGCAATTGAGAACAAAGAGTGGCAGGACTTCCATGTTTTATGTATTAGTTTTTGTTTGTTTGGGTTTTTCTTTTCTTTTTTAGCATTTTTAAATTGAAGTATAGTTGATTTACAGTCTCATGTTGATTTCAGGTGTATAGCACAGTAATTCATTTATACATATATATATGTGTGTGTGTATATATTAATTTTCAGATACTTTTTTT
>SJYC01042639.1:0-24294 GCA_006408675.1 Madoqua kirkii
GGTTGCTGCTGCTGCTGCTAAGTCGCTTCAGTCGTGTTCGACTCTGTGCGACCTCCTAGACGGCAGCCCACCAGGCTCCCCTGTGCCTGGGATTCTCCAGGCAAGAATGCTGGAGTAGGTTGCCATTTCCTTCTCCAATCTTAAAGGGCTAGATAGTAAATATAAGTGTTACAGACTAAGAGTAAATTTTGAAAATATTATGTGTATCATTGTTAAAATGTAACCATTAAAAAATGTAAAGGCCATTCTTAGATCCCAAAGTGGCAAAAAGCCGGCAGTGGGTGGGACTTGGCTCATAGATTGTCATTTGCCCCTCTGATCTAGATCATAACTGCATTAAAAAAAGCCAGAGAGACTTCTGAATCTACCTCAGATCCTGTTTTGTTGGTTTCCTTTCAGTTTTGAGATGACCCTTTCGGGAAGCCATGCTTTCTAAGTGATGAGAAATATCAATCATTGTTTCAGGAAAATATGAAGCCAGGATATATGTGTGTATATATGTGTGTATATATCTAATATATATATATATCTATATATTAGCAAAGCACCTAAATATGTAATAACCATTTCTGTCACCCTGCCATTGGCGCTGGCTAGACTAACATTGATTCAAACTACTGGGTTCAGAATCTTGGTATGAGATTTGGAAATGAACTAATGGCTCTGTTAGTTGATAAGTATTGGAATGAGTTCCTCTAGAAGACTGTCAGGAAGATGACTCCCCTGTGTGAAGAATGCATACGTATTTGGTATGTTTTTATGTGATTTACCTATCCAGGGCAGCATACTTTATTCATTCATTGACTCAAGTCTTCTTTCATTCTCTGGTTAAGCTTATTTTTAAGGAGCATAGTCAAGTGTTTGAGTAATGAGGATAGAAAGTTTATGATATGTTAGTTTCTACTGTACAGCAAAGTGAATTAACTATACATATACATCTATCCCCTCTTTTTTGGATTTCCTTTCCATTTAGGTCACCACAGAGCACTGAGTAGAGTTTCCTGTGCTGTACAGTAGGTTTTCATTAGTTATCTATTTTATGCATACTATCAATAGTGTATATAGGTCAATCCCAATCTCCCAATTATTTCCACCCTCCTTTTCCCCCTTGGTATTCATGCATTTGTTTTCTACATCTGTCTGTTTCTGCTTTGCAAACAAGATCATTTATATTCCAATAAAAAATAATTTAAAAAAAGATTGCATAGAATCGTCTCCAAATAGCAATTGAGAACAAAGAGTGGCAGGACTTCCATGTTTTATGTATTAGTTTTTGTTTGTTTGGGTTTTTCTTTTCTTTTTTAGCATTTTTAAATTGAAGTATAGTTGATTTACAGTCTCATGTTGATTTCAGGTGTATAGCACAGTAATTCATTTATACATATATATATATGTGTATGTATATATTCATTTTCAGATACTTTTTTTGTCACAAGTTATTATAAAATACTAAGTATAGTTTACTGTGCTCTATCTTTCTTTTTCATCTTCTTTTTTCACAAAGGAAACCCATGTTGATTTGGAAAGCTGCCCCCAAAATGTGTATGATATAATCCTTGCTTTCAAATACAGTCTAGAGATATCAGACTGTTCCTAATCTTACTATATCTTGATTTTTTTTGCCTCTAATTCAAATGTGGAAACATTTGGCTAGTATGTTGGACAGTATAGTATAGTATATGTTGGATAGTATATTCTGATCTTCTAGTTTTGAAAATAATGCTCCTTGGTGAATTTGCTAATCACGAATTAATCATTATGGTTCATGTAAGCAGATGCTTGGCTGCAGGCTAGTTATATGTGACTTTCCCAGTTGCATAAACTTCCCAAGACTAAACTCTATAAGGAAACGGATAATAACTACTTCATGGGGTTTTATATTGAATGATGTCTGCAAAGTGCTTAACACAGTTCCTGATGAATAAGTGCTTAGTAAATGGTAGCTGTTACTCGTGTTACTCTAGAACCAGAGTTTTCAGGTTTTCCCTTTCCAGCTCCCCTGAAAGATAAGAAGCACCCTTACATGACAGTAATTGATTGATTCCGCATACTATACCTGTTTAAGTGTGCACTCAATGCTCTAGGACAGGTAGTGACTTCTTGTCATTTCACTTTCTCTTCCCTTTCTCCATCTCATGCAGCTGGTACCTGCCCTTTGGATTTGAGGTGCTCTGAAATGCTCTTCTTCTTCTTCCCAGCTCTGAGCACTTTCCCTTCTTACTATGATGGCCCCCATTGAGTTTTCTGCATCTGACGGGTCCCACTTCTACTCCTTCTGCTCATTATGGGAAGACTTAATCTTATGATGTTTTTCTGCTGAAGCTTTACTTTGGAATCAATCCTACATTACATTTTTCTACCTCCCAGTCTCTATCTGTTATTTGAAGATGCAATGTATGTTCTTTTTCTTTTTTTTAATTCATTAGTTTTTAATATTTTGGATCCCATGTGTAAGTCATAAGACACAGTATTTGACTTTCTTTGTCTGACATTTCACTGAGCATCATACCCTCCAGTTCATCCATGTTATTGCAAATGGCAGAATTTTATTCATTTTTATGGCTAGTAATATCCCATTGTATATATATTGCATCTTCTTTATCTATTCATTGTTGATGGACACTTAAGTTGTTTCTATATGCTCTTTTTTGATTTTGTTTTGTATTTTAGGCTGTACTGTGGAGCATGCAGGATCTTAGTTTCCCTACCAGGAATTGCACCTGTGCCCTCTGCATTGGGGGTGTGGAGTCTTAAACACTGGACTGCCCAGGAAGTCCTCATATGCTCTTAATATTCATTTTATCAAAACAAAACCAAATCAAGTACCACATTTTGCCTTGTTTTAATCAGATTTTCATATTCCTGTGGCAATATAATTAAATTTTTATACCTTCCTGTATTCTTGCTCAAGTAGGTTTTAAAATATTAAGTCCTTTTTATTATAAAACCTGTTTAAAATTTCTGAAGTCCTTTCCTCACTAATTTCACATGAGTGCCACAATACCCATTTGAAGTAAGAAAGGCCTTTCTAGCTCATTCCCCCCCCCCACTTTATTGAGATTTAATTGGCATATAGCATTGTGTAAGTTTAAGGTGTTTTATGTATGATTTAGACAGATTTGTAAATTGCAGAACAATTCCCCCCATAATATTCGCTAAAATTTCCATCCTGTGGCATAGTGACTATTTTTTGTGGTGAGAATGTTTAAAACCTACCCTCTTAGCAGCATTTAAGTCTGTGATACAATGTTAGCTGTAATCACCAAGCTGTGCACTGATCCCCAGACCTGTTCATCTTGTAACTGGTTGTCTGTACTCTTGGAGCAACACCTCCCTGTTTTCCCACTTCAAACCCTACACCACTCTACACTGTTTCTCTCAGTTTGTCTGTTTCACTTTCTACATACATAAGTGAGCTCAGTCCTCTCTGTTTAATGATAAAGTTGAGTCTCAGGAGGTGGAAATGACTGTCTAAGGAATGACGTCAGAAAGCTGTAGACTCAGACCAGGCTCTGCTCTTCTGATGGCAGATCTGCTCCTTTTAAGATAGAAAGTGTGAAAGTGTTAGTTGCTCAGTCATGTCTGACTCTTTGTGACCGCATGAACTGTAGCCCACCAGTCTCCTCTGTCCGTGGAATTCTCCAGACAAGAATACAGGAGTGGGTTGCCATTTCCTTCTCCAGGGAATCTTCTCAACCCAGAGATCAAACCTGGATGTCCTGCTTTGAAGGCAGATTCTTTACTGTCTGAGCCATGGGCACAATTCCAAAATAGGAGCTAATGAAGTGACATACAAACATGAAGCCATATTCATTTCATCCCCAGAAACTTCCTTAGTACAAATAAATGAATACATTGATTTAAAAAATTGGTGAACTAGATAATTGTTACAGTCAGGACCTTTTTCTTTAGAAAGACCTGCTGGTCAAACTGGAAGGTGGAGGGAGGCCCAATGCATCCACTGGAAGCCATCTATGCTTGTGGAGCTGGGTGCTTAGGGCAGACCCCTTCTCCTGACCCCCTAGGGAACCCGAGGTCCTTATCTCAGGGCTTTTCTTTGTTGGTCTGAAGTATCTCCCAGCCAGACAATCTGGGTATTTGTTTTCCTTACATCTGTCATCTTTGCAAAATTGAAAAAACTTAGATGTGTATTACTTAATTACGTGTCAGAGGAGCTTTGTCCATTAACATGTGCTGCTGAGGAGTGGCCTGAGAATCTGTATTGCCCTCTTATTCCTAGTCCTGCATGGATGAACACTGACCCTGGACCTGGTCCCCACAGACAATGTCCTTCCTGCCCTTGCTGCTCTCCAGAGTGAGAAGGTCTTGCAGATGTTTCTCGTCAGCATGTCCGAAAGTGATGGTCATAGTTGATACTGTGCAGACATCACCAGGAAAGCACACTTAAGGAAAACTCTAGAACCAGCCACTCAGAGGCTGATGACTGCCAGGACATAGGGCCGGGGGCTTTTCCATCGTTGCTTTGTTTCTTTGTTCATTCAACAGAAAACAGGGGAAACAGTGTCTCTGTTTATGTCTGGCCAAGTGGAGTGGCTTTTTCTATATTGATATTGCGATTAGAGGTATCTACTATATGAAAAGGGGGAACAGTTTTTTTTAATGTGTAAGAAATTTTATTGTGATACAGAAACTTTTCTTATAGGGATGTAGCTTGAAGAGTAATTTAAGGTATGTAGAAGGATTTAACCATAACGATATTGAACACAGCCGCTTATAATAGCAAAGTAGTTGGAACAGTGAAACTAATCAAAGATAGAGAACTGTTTATTTGTATACTGGTTTTAAAAGGTGTTTCAGAGAAATATAAGACACAACAAGGAAGAGGTGATCTGACAAGCATTTTAAAAGGAAATGGATCAGTATTTCTTCAGAGGGCCAACAGATTTTTCATTGAAAGTTTATTAATGAAATTAATTCAAAGTTGAAATTAATTCAAAGTTAATTTCATTGAAATTACTGAGATAATTATGGATTCAAATGCACTATTAAGAATTAATGGACAGAAGCCATGAACCTTGACCTTCTTTCTCCTAGTATGTTTCAAGTATAATGACATTAATACATCTATCTTATTCATATTTTTCAGTTTTACTTAAAACCCTTTATGTGTATCTGTTTGATTTTATCACATGCACAGGTTCACATATCCACAACCACAGTCAAGATACAGAACATTTCCATTACCACAAGGATCCCTCATGTTATCCTTTATAACCTGGGAAGGGAAACATTCTGACATGTTTATTGTTCCTTTTTGTTACTGTGCATTTGGTTGTGCTGGAGAGTCTGATCGGTTGCCACTTACTTTTGAGTCATGAAACACTATCTTGTTCCTCTATTGAGATTTTTTGTGGTCAGTCTTCAAATCAGCCAAACATGGGAACGTTCAGCCCTCAAACCCCACTTGCTCTCAGCACCCTCTCCTCATGGGCAAGTTTTCAAGCCATTTTTCAAGTTCCTCAACCAGGATGACCTTTCCCATCTAGGGAGGGAGACACCTGTGCTCAGAAGGGTCTCACTCCATGCTCCCCACTCCTGCCTCCAAATGAAAATATTTCCCAGCCTTAAGAAGGTGAAAAAAAATCTTTTTTTATTTTTTGCATTTTTATTTTTAAAATTGATGTATAGTTGCTTTACAATGTTGTGTTGGTTCCTGCTGTACAAGGAAGTGAATCAGCCATGTATACACACATCCCCTCCCTCTTGAGCCTCCTTCACCCCCTGACCCCTGCCACCCGTTGCGAAGTGCCAGGCTGGGCTCCCTGTGTTATACAGCAGCTTCCCACTGGCTGAGGTTTACATATATTGGTGGAGATATGTCAATCCTACTGTGTCAATTCGTCCATCACCCCCAACCCATGTCCACATGTCTGTTCTATATGTCTGTGTGTGTGCTCAATCTTGTCTGACTCTTGCGACCCCATGGACGGTAGCCTGCCAGGCTTTTCTGTCCACAGAATTTTCCAGGCAAGAATACTGGAGTCGGTTGCCATTTTCTACTTTAGGAGATCTTCCCGACCCAGGGATTGAACCTGGGTCTCCCACATTGCAGGCAGATTCTTTTACCACTAGCGCCACCTCTACAGATCTTACTTAAGGTATGGCCTCTACAGATCTTACTTAAGGTACGGCTTCTTTCACTTCCAGAACTGTACGTTTCCTTCATAGTACATGCACAAGTTTATAATTACTTATTTATACTGTTATTTGATTGCTCTCTGTCTTATCTCACTAAACTGTAGCATCTATAGCTATCAGAAAGCCTCTCTGTGTATGTGTGTGTATAATATATGCATTAATTATCTTTCTGATTTTCAGAGAATAGAGCATATCTGTATGTATCACACATATTTCTTTCCTGTAACAAGGATTTATTATGTCAGAATGGTGACATCTTCAGCTTCTCTTTAATAAAATATAAGCTCTGTTGAAATGGGCATTTCTTATATAAGCAAGAGCAGAAGATATAGCAGTAAATTATAACGTCTCTGTTTGGAAGGGTCAGAGTTCACACATGGATATAATAAAAGGATTAAGAACACTGCTTTTGGATTACCAATTGCATAAACCTTCAAGACACTGGGTTGGATTCAGGACAAGACTGACTCCTTTAGCAAGTATCTCAAAAACAGGCCTGTGTGGTGCTGTTTAAAGGCCGTGTCTAGACTGTAGATGGGCTTCCCTGGTGGCTCAGCTGGCAAAGAATCCTCCTGCAATGCGGGAGACCTGGGTTCGATCCCTGGGTTGGGAAGATCCCCTGGAGAAGAGAAAGGTTACCCATTCCAGTATTCTGGCCTAGAATTCCATGGACTATATAGTCCATGGGTCACAACGAGTCGAACATGACTGAGTGACTTTCACATTTACTTTCAGACTGTAGGTAGATGTTTATGATGCTGAAAGTAAATTTTGAAACCAGATGAGGATGCTCCCCAGGACCTGCAGTACTGACTGTAACAGCTCACGTACGTAGGACACTCACCATGTGTTCCACAGTCCTGGTCCTTTTTAGGCTTTGTTCTTGTTAACTCACATAATCCTCACGCCCACCCTAGAGGACAGATTTGTTCTTTATTCTTATTTTAGAAATGAGGGAACTGAGGCTTCATGACTGACTCCTACCTCAAGCCACCCATGTCTTCATCATCAGAGCAGAGACTGGGGCACAGGTGGGCTTGTAATAATAGTATTATGTGCTTTCCCATAAATACAAAGGACTCAACAAACTTCTCTTTTCCAAAGATGATTTAGCATGAGAATGGGCAGCATACATGAATGTTACTACTACCGTCTTTGTTTTTGTTTTCTTATACTTTTCACGCACTTGTCTAGGTGCATGTGGCTGTTACGTTTTTAAAGGTGGTTTTACTCAGAAATAGGGCTTCCCAGGTGGCACTAGTGGTAAAGAACCCACCTGTGCAGGAGACATAAGAGACTTGGGTTTGATCCCTGGGTTGGGAAGATCTTCTGGTGGAGGGCATGGCAACCCACTGCAGTGTTCTTGCCTGGAGAATCCTCATGGACAGAGGAGCCTGGCAGGCTACCGTGCATAGGGGTCACAAAAAGTCGGACATGATTGAAGCGACTTAGCACTTAATCAGAAATAGAACATCTGCATCTACAAAGACTATCAGAGACTCAGGACTTTTCAGCAGCTTGTGCGGTTTTGGAAACAGTCTGAGCTGTGGTTCTTGTGAGGAGAGTTCAAGATGAAGGACACACAGGGCTGAAGGAGTCATTTGTCATATGAAGCTGCTGAACAGGGTTCCTTTGAAATGTTTGAGATTATGTTTTCAGAACTGGGACAATTTACTTATGAGATTGTCTTGTGCCACCACTGGACACAGTCAGAAAAAAATACCATTATGTGGGTCTTTGGTTAAACCCATGTTACCTGCGAAAGGATGACTGTCACACTTACAGGTCTTGGATGAATGAAGACACTGGCCTTGGAGGACTGGTGAGTGGTCCATCTGGTGAGTGGTCAGAGCATAAGGCCTCTCCTCCAAATCCCCCCAAATTAGTGTCTTCTTTAGGGACTCAGACTTTCTGGGAATCTTCAGATCGTGCTATTGAAAATCAAGGAGCCGTTAATGCTTTCACAACCACTCCCAAAAAAGCTATGAAGATTTTTAATTTGTAAATGATACAAGCAGTTATTATCTGTGCTTCATGGCGGGAGGTTTTAATTTTAATGATCGGACACAACCCAGCCTTGAGGATGTCCTTACCTCTCTGTAAATTAGACAGGCCATCCTGGGATTTATTGTCAAGACTCTGCATACTGTCTTTACAGCTTGTGGTAGGGTAACAGTGTTTACAGGATCAGCAGCCCTGGGAGCTGTCATTAGTCAGGTTGATTGATGTAAGCTGATTTTTCTGCCTGAGACCAGACTCTGAGACTCCTGTATCCAAGACGCCTGTGTTTAGCTTCTCCGGTATTAGAATTTCTGTTCTCACACCTCCCTAGGAAGCTTCTTTGCCTGCTAGCCAGCAATTTCTATATATACTCAATTTACCTGAAAGGTTTAAAATAGCAGGAACTCAGCGTCAGAATATGAATTCAGTTTCTGTCCATTCACATCTCTTAGGCAAGGAAAATCCCTTAGGTATGAGTTCTGCGAAATGCTGCCTGGATATTTCTCACAGCTTTTGTACCTACTTAAAAAAGATAAATAGTAAAGACATTCCTCAGTTTGAGAATAAATTGGACTTCTGCCAGTAATGTTTGATTGTTTGATTTTTGGTAGGAAGTTTGGAAATGTGTGGAGGATATTTAATTAATTCATTTCTTTTAAAACATGCACACATTCACTGAGTGCATATTCTTATCTAGGCACCTGTGTTTAGACATTAGTGATTTAAAAAAAAACAAAAACAAAACCACGAAACCAAAAAAATCCTACCATAATAAACATGCCCTTGTGGGAAAAGGTAATTTGTGTAAGTAAATGATCAATTTAAATTCCAGCACATAGTCATCTCTAAAAGTAAGTAGGAAATCAGTTGCTATTGGGAAAATTTTTCATGGATACAGGCTCAATTTTCAAATACTTTTTATGGCCACAAATGTATAGAATAGAATTGTTTCCTGTTTTGTCTCCAGGTGAAACTCAGGACTTTACTTTTAAAGCTCTTTGGAGAGATGGAGCTTGCTTTGTTTTGGCTGCCTGAAGTCATGCATTTTGTCAGCTAATGACAGATTGCGTACAGCTTTGGTTTAATGGTTTGGATGCTGAGTGGACCCTCCCTCTTTCTTCCACTAGCTGTTTCCTTGTCCTCCTCCTGCTCCCCTCTCCGTCTTCTCCACCTTCTGACTCTTGCCAGTTAGATGTCTGGGGCACTGAGTGTGTGAAGAGTCTTCTCCCTAGATGGGTTGTGCTGCTGTTGCCCAGTTCTGCCTGTGAAGAGTGAGCACGCTCATCCTCTGGGGACATGGGGTGAGCCTGGTCCTTCTTCCCCATTCCTCCTTCCCTGGTGCAAGAGAAGGCTGTGACCTGGGATGCAGATGAAACCAGGTCAGCATCTTCTATCTGGGTTTACTTGGTTGAAGACTATGCCCTTTTACCTCATCTGGACTCACTTAGGCCAAGTGAAAACAGAGCTCTCTCTAAATATTTATCACTGTCTGCAGATTTCTTTCATAGAGTAATGCACCAACCAGAAAGAGCTAATGCTTAACCCCCAAACAATTGTTAAGTGTACAGGTATAGATAACAGACCCTGCTGTTAGTCACACTGGTAATTGTGGAAACTTATATTTGTTTGGGTTTATCCAAGGGATTTTTATAATTATAATGGGAAACAACAGAATGTAATCACACAAACCCAGATCATTTGATGATAACAGTTTCATTGGTTGCCATTTGATAGATGAACAGTACTGAATACATTTTAATCCAATTTGCCTATGGCTTGATATGGTACTTTTTTGTCACCTAAAAATCACTAGAGGAAAAAAAGTCTTTCATTTTCAGGAAAATTTTCTATCATATTTCTCAGAGAAGCCTGTATTTTCCTCACATGTAAAAAAATATGCTTTAAAATGTATCAATATATATAATAGAATTAGTGCTCAAAAATATATTGTGAATAATGAATGAGTCTAGAAAACTTGGTCAAGGTATATGGCTGAATTTGGGTAATTTAGGCACAAAAGGAACTCTACGTGTAATAAATAAATCAAATATTGTTAGAAATGATGTATCTGTATGTTTGATTGCTCCTTTGCTTTTAATGAGAAAAACACTTGAAAGTTGTGGGATGAGAAAGTGAAGGACAGAGAATTATAAGGTGATATGACCTGGATTATGGATGGTGTTCATGGGATCCAAATAGTAGCTCACATCCCAACTTTTCCTACATTTGTTGGTCACCCTCTGTGATTCTGGGTAGCTGGTGAAAACACATTTTCTTCCCTCAGAGATCAGGTACATCTGAGGGATTGTTGTGTTATCACATGTGCTCCCTGGAGGCCAAAATGTTTGGCAGCATAGAGTCTGAACAAGCCTAAATTTACCTTTAAGTTACAAGAAAAGCAGTGTTGAGATTGAGACATTCTCTCAATGTCTACTGGCTCCAGTGGCCAAGTTGCTGGAGAATAATTTTTTGGATATTTCCTTCTTTTGCACTGTAAATTCTCCTGCTCAGTATAATGGAGGAAACCAATTATCAAAGAAATGTTTGTAATATCCTCAATTAGCTTTTACTCCAAAAAGGGAAGAATCTGAAGAATGGGCTACAGAAAGAACTGAGTTGGGTCCAGAGAGATTAGGTCCTAGATGTGTATGGTCTCTTGGAGCCTCTGCTCGGACACAACTGCAACCTCACGTGGTCACTGCAAACCCTTGCACCCTGCCCCTCCTCCTGCATCCCCACTTGTCCCTTCATGCTGATCTCATAATAAATTATAAAATTTGCATATATATTATGTAAACATAATAATTTATACAGATTGTAATAATATATGACCTTAATAACATATGCTTGTTGTTTGTTTCCACCAGCTAAAGTGTAAACTCTAGGAGGGCAGGGATCTTTATGTTTCATTCATTGATACATTAAACATGCTCAGAAGAGTGCATGGAGCATAATAGATATTCAGTTATTTGTAGCAAGACTTCTCCTCAGGGGAAAAAAAGAATAATTAAAGGGTGACCCAAAGATTTCTGAGATGAAAGCAAATAAGGAATACTAAGCTTATTGAATAATTTATCGGAATTCACGGTGAAATTTTTGAGAGGGCGATTATTTCCTTTCATGTACTACTCTTTATACTTTAGGCTTCCTCCAGGGAGCATGTTGGGCTGATTATTCCAGGAAGTAAAGCTTAAAAGATAAGGGTGCTTATTTTATTAAAGCAAGAGAGAGAGGAGGGATGCATTGACTCATGGTTAGGGGATTTCTAGGGAAATGGCCATTTCTCTCCTTTATGCAGAATTTTGTATTCTGTTTAACAGTTATGAATTGATGACTGTTTCTGAAAATCTAAGTGCATTACAAAAATTTATATTGTTTGATTTATTCCAGTTGGAAGGAAAAAAGTAGGGCATAATGAGAGCATGAGTTAATTGTTCTTTATTATATATTTAATTTAAAATTTTTTATATTTTATTAAATACCCTAAATCAGAGTCTTCAGAATTCCAGTGTGTTGACCAATGCTGTTTCATAATAAAATGTTAGTTGTAAAATGAGAAAAATTAGACTCTATATATCCTGCAAATCAGCAATTCCATTTCTAGGAATTTATTCTAGAATAAATTAGAATTTAATTTAATTCTAAACCTAGAATTTTCATAGAGAAATAGAAATATTAGCTACAAAGATAATGATTGCAAGATTTTGTTTAGACTTGTGGAAAAAATGTATTTAATATCGACTATAACTTCAACATGCCTAACCAAAGCAATTTTATGTAGTCAAGGTGTTGAAATATATTGATTGACATGAAAGGATGTCCATCAAATAGTAAGTCAAAAAGGAGGTTTAAAAAGTGTATGATCTGGTATGTGTTAATATACAATTATTTTCAAGCATAAACAACTTGAATATAATACTAGCAGTGAGTGAGTGAGTGAGTGATAGTTGCTCAGTTGTGGCAACTCTCTGATGCCATAGACTGTAGCCTGCCAGGCTCCTCTGTCCATGGGATTCCTCAGGCAAGAACACTGGAGTAGGTTGCCACATTATTGGCAATGTAGACACATAATGCTTCAGGAGCTTAGAACATACTTTCATACTCTCTCTACAGCCATGGAAGGAGGATTATATTATTGGTTTCATTTTAGAAGAGAGGGGTTTTAAAAAATTTATTCTATTGAAGTATAGTTGAGTTACAGTGTTAATTTCTTCTATACAGCAGAGTAATTCAGTTATATATGTATATATAATTTCCATTCTGGTTTGTCACAAGCTATTGAGTACATTTACCTGTGCTGTACAATAGGGCCTTGTTGTTTATCCATTCTGCATAAAATCGTTTGCATCTGCTAATCGCAAACTCCATCCCTCCCTGGAGAGAGATGCTCACGTGCTTTCTGTGATTTGTTCATTTGACAGGTAAGTCCTGGGCTCTGCAGTTCATACCTCCATGCCCACCAAAATCATGCGTTTCGCCCTACTTGTACTGTTGTGTGGAACTGCAGGTGTATAACATGGTCCACTCAGCAGAACACACAGTGTCTGGAGCCATCATTTAGACTTGTGGAAAAAATGTATTTAATATCGACTATAACTTCAACATGCCTAACCAAAGCAATTTTATGTAGTCAAGGTGTTGAAATATATTGATTGACATGAAAGGATGTCCATCAAATAGTAAGTCAAAAAGGAGGTTTAAAAAGTGTATGATCTGGATGTGTTAATATACAATTATTTTCAAGCATAAACAACTTGAATATAATACTAGCAGTGAGTGAGTGAGTGAGTGATAGTTGCTCAGTTGTGGCAACTCTCTGATGCCATAGACTGTAGCCTGCCAGGCTCCTCTGTCCATGGGATTCCTCAGGCAAGAACACTGGAGTAGGTTGCCACATTATTGGCAATGTAGACACATAATGCTTCAGGAGCTTAGAACATACTTTCATACTCTCTCTACAGCCATGGAAGGAGGATTATATTATTGGTTTCATTTTAGAAGAGAGGGGTTTTAAAAAATTTATTCTATTGAAGTATAGTTGAGTTACAGTGTTAATTTCTTCTATACAGCAGAGTAATTCAGTTATATATGTATATATAATTTCCATTCTGGTTTGTCACAAGCTATTGAGTACATTTACCTGTGCTGTACAATAGGGCCTTGTTGTTTATCCATTCTGCATAAAATCGTTTGCATCTGCTAATCGCAAACTCCATCCCTCCCTGGAGAGAGATGCTCACGTGCTTTCTGTGATTTGTTCATTTGACAGGTAAGTCCTGGGCTCTGCAGTTCATACCTCCATGCCCACCAAAATCATGCGTTTCGCCCTACTTGTACTGTTGTGTGGAACTGCAGGTGTATAACATGGTCCACTCTGCAGAACACACAGTGTCTGGAGCCATCACCATCCTACCTGCACATCAGCTGTCCTGCTCTTTGGAGCACATACTGTGTCATGGCCACGGGTGGCTGCTGTGATAGCCCTGCTTCGAGGAGGAGAAGGCAGTGAGGCTGCAGGGTGGCGTGGAGGAGTCGTCCATCTCCTTAGGTGACAGTTCATCCAGTTTCCTTCTCCCGGAACTTCAAGGCTGAGACAGCTGGGTTGGGCATCAGAGGTGCAGATGCGTGCTCTGCCTGTGTTTGTGCGTCTCACCCAGACAAGGTGTCCGACACCTCAGGCAGTGTTTTGAATGATGGATTTTTCCTCCTCTTTAGATGCTGGCTTGAGAAAAATGGGCTCCCTGGTGACTTAAATGGTAAAGAATCCATCTGCAATGCAGAAGACCTGGGGTTGATCCCTGAGTTGGGAAGATCCCATGGAGTAGGAAATGGGAACCCACTCCACTATCCTTGCCTGGAGAATCCCATGGACAGAGGAGCCTGGTGGGCTACAGTCTATGGGACTGAAAAGGGTCAAACACGACTGAGTGACTAACACTCCACTTCACTTGAGAAAAATAATCCCAACCCTATCAAAATAAATATATAATCATCTGACCACTCTTCAAATGATAATTCTGATTTCCTTTCACTAACCCCATGTGCATTTTGAGCTGCTGTATTTATTATGCAACGGATGTGATAGAAGGTATTATCTCTCCACTGGGCACCTCAGACTCACATGTTTAATACGAAGCTCTGGATCTTATCTCTTGGTCTGCATCCCACTGTCTGTCCTAGTTCAGCTCCTGGTGACTGTTACCTTCAGCTGCTCCAGCCAAAACCTGTGTCCTCTGGTGTCCTTCCCTTTCATCCCGTGTCCGGTTCATCAGGAACATGTGAAGCTGTCTTCAGATTAGCTGGGGTCAGGGCCACTTGCTCCCTCCACTGCTTACACCCTGAGTCCTGTCATCAGCCTTTCTCACCTGAATGTCCCAGTGGCCTCCTAGCTGGTTTCCTCCTCTGTCCCTGCTCTGTTCTTGCTCTTTCCTTTCTCTGACCTTGCACTGTCTTTGGTATTACATTGCTATGACTTTGTTACGACCTTACTATGTCTTGCACTGACCTTGCTGTGACCTTGCTCTGTCTCTTATGTGATCTTGCCCCGTCCTTCTCTGACCTTGCTATGACATTGCTATGACATTTCTCTGTCCTACCTTGCTCTGGCCTTGCTCCATTTTATATGCCTTCAGTCCATGCCCAGTGCAGCTGGAGGGTCCATCCCCTCATTGAGGCCTCTGTTGTTCCTCCCACACCCTGCCAGTGCTTTGCACCTGCGAGCTCCCAGGCTTCTCAGGGCTCCCTGCAGAGATGCTTCACAGTGACTCCACTGCCAGGTTCTCCATGATGCTTCTGGTTTTCTACTTGAGCTCCCCCCAACCACCACCTTGACCAGCTTTACTTTTCTCCAAACTAGTTACCATTATCTATCATCTCTGTATCTATCTGTCTATCATCTATCCATCTATCATCTGTGTATCCGTCCATCTACAGTTCAGGGTTTCAAAGAGTTGGACACAATGAGCAACTGAATTGAACTGGACCTATCTGTCTATCTAATATATATCTTAGCTTTATGCCTCTTCTGTCCCCTGTTTTAGAATACATTTGTCCCAAGAGCTCCCTACTTTATCCCACTAAAGGGTGAATCTCTAGGGCCTCTAACTGTGCCTGGGACACACAGGGACTCAACATATATTTGTTGACTGTTTACTTAATCAAAAGCTATTTCTTGATTATATTCATTATTAGGTATAGTTTTGGGCATTAGAGTACTATACAAATGTTATTCTTGTTAAAATTACTTAAATATATTATTTTTAATTTGGAGAGGGAGATGTGAAATAAGATTTTTTTTTGATAGGTATGTGAAATTGATTTAAACAAATTTGCCAAAAGTGAATTCTCTTTCAAATAAAAAATCATTTTTATATGATCATTGTAGGGGTAGTATCTGTTCTTTCCTTTCAACTTTTCACCCTGTCTGTTGTTTTTGTTTTTGTTTTCTAGAAAAGAGGCACAATTAGATGAAGAAGGACAGTTTCTTGTCCGAATAATTTATGATGATTCTAAAACGTATGATTTGGTTGCTGCTGCAAGCAAGGTCCTCAGTAAGTTGAACGTGACTTACTTTCTTTGTCTAAGCTGCACGTTGATGTCCAGGGGCATGCATGGTCCAAGGTCGCATTGTATAGTTGCACAGGTTGTGCACTGTACAACCCTGATGGGAGGACAGTCACATATAGTATTAGGCTCAGGCTCCCCTAAGTTGTTTTATTCTTTTTACAAACTCTTTAGAGAATAGAGGAGCTCTCTGCCCCTCCCCACAAAAAGTCGTGCATTGAGGAAGCAAAAAATTGTTGATACTTAATGTAATAAGTTAATGATGTAATAATAAATTAATGTTGCAGTGTCAACATCACAGTAATTACAAACATGTATTTTGTAGAAAATCTTATCTTCAAATCTCCTTTGTAATCACAAGTTTTGTTAGGTAACGGTAAAAGAAACAAGAAACTGAAATCTACATGAGACAAAACTCATGCAAAGAAGGCAAAGTTAAAAAAAAAATGCTTCATTGGAAAAAAGTTGTTCTCAAAGTAGTATCTATCATCATTGTAGTACTTAATTTATAGTGAGGCTACAGTTTGCATAGACTAGATGGATGCTTTTTAGCTTTGTCAAAATACATAGAAGAGAAAAGGCTACCTTTTGTAAAATACAAGAATTATCATAAAAGTATGGTAAATTGTTAATAATAATAAAAATATCCAGCATCACTAGTAATTAAAATTGACAGAAATATGAAATAATTTTTATATAAATTTGGCAAGTAAAAATTAAAAATCTAGTATAGTCAGGGTAGAGTTAAAGGGGAAATCATACACATTTAAAATCTGATGGGAAAATAAACTGTTTTGGAGAATAATTTTGCATCATCAGTCAAAGTCTGTTTAAAAATGTTCAAATTTTTGAAATATTTAGAAAATTTTCATAAAGAAATAGGATTATTTGCATTAAGGTGTATGTGTATTTTCATTTCAGAGTTACTTATAATATCAAAAGTTGGAAAAGCCTGCATTTTGAGCAAGTGGGCATTGGTGAAATGAATTGTTGCATATCTATGTTAAATAAGACTGATTAAAATTGATATTAAGAAAAATTTTAATTTTAGGAAATAATAGCAATTGAATATTAAGAAAAAGGCAGGATCTTAGGCTATATATTATTTGTAACCTGGTTATTAAATATGCATATTTTTATCAGGAAAAATGATTTTGCACCCAATATCTGCCTGGTGACTCAGACAGTAAAGAATCTGCCTGCCAATGTGAAAGACTTGGGTTCAATCCCTAGGTTGGGAAGATACGCTGGAGAAGAGAATGGCTTCACACTCCAGTATTCTTGCCTAGAGAAGTCCATGGACAGAGGAGCCTGGCAGGCTATAGTCCATGGGGTCACAAAAAGAAAAACTGAGCGACTAACACTTTCACTTTCACTTTTCATCTTCATGTGCATTCTTAATGATTTCAAAGATCTTTTTCTTATTTTTCAGAGAAAGTAAGTTATACCTTACATATAAGTTTGAAAAAGCTCAAAATTTTGTCACAGAGCCTGAGAAACTTGTTGCTCTGCTTTTAAGTACAGACTTAAACTGTTAACATGTCAATGTGCTCTCTTCTCAGATTTCATTGTATTTTCCTGGCCAAATATTTTTCCTGTGATCTGTTCACTGTGCAAAGAAATTGAGGATATTTAACACTTTTGTCATGCACTTATCTTTATTCTTGCCTCTAATGATTTTCTACCTCTAATACGTTTGTTTCTGTTGTTGCCTCTCAAATCTATAAACCAGATCTCAATGCTGGAGAAATCCTCCAAATGTTTGGGAAGATGTTCTTCGTCTTCTGTCAAGAATCTGGTTATGATACAATCCTGCGCGTCCTGGGATCTAACGTCAGAGAATTTCTGCAGGTGAGCAGTTTGAGGTCCTGGTCCAAAAGTTCTGATTTTCTTGCTTTCCCACATGGACTCTAGAATCCCTTTGTTCAGCTGGCTGGATGAGTATCTAGCTGCTGAAATGAAATCATAGGGGCATTTTCCCTAATTCACATAAAATAATAATTATTAGATGGTCTTGAGTACATTTTAGCGTTTTTCCTTCATATTTTTTCTTTAATTTTTGGTTCTGACACTAAACATTGAGGTTCTAAGCTAGTGGTCTCTGAAAGACAAAACGTGTTGATCTATTCAATAAGTTTTTGTGCTAGTAGCTGTGTTTTTATGTATATAACCTGGGCTTGTTTTCTAAGTCTGTTTAAAAATGTTCAAATTTTTGAAATATTTAGAAAATTTTCATAAAGAAATAGGATTATTTGCATTAAGGTGTATGTGTATTTTCATTTCAGAGTTACTTATAATATCAAAAGTTGGAAAAGCCTGCATTTTGAGCAAGTGGGCATTGGTGAAATGAATTGTTGCATATCTATGTTAAATAAGACTGATTAAAATTGATATTAAGAAAAATTTTAATTTTAGGAAATAATAGCAATTGAATATTAAGAAAAAGGCAGGATCTTAGGCTATATATTATTTGTAACCTGGTTATTAAATATGCATATTTTTATCAGGAAAAATGATTTTGCACCCAATATCTGCCTGGTGACTCAGACAGTAAAGAATCTGCCTGCCAATGTGAAAGACTTGGGTTCAATCCCTAGGTTGGGAAGATACGCTGGAGAAGAGAATGACTTCACACTCCAGTATTCTTGCCTAGAGAAGTCCATGGACAGAGGAGCCTGGCAGGCTATAGTCCATGGGGTCACAAAAAGAAAAACTGAGCGACTAACACTTTCACTTTCACTTTTCATCTTCATGTGCATTCTTAATGATTTCAAAGATCTTTTTCTTATTTTTCAGAGAAAGTAAGTTATACCTTACATATAAGTTTGAAAAAGCTCAAAATTTTGTCACAGAGCCTGAGAAACTTGTTGCTCTGCTTTTAAGTACAGACTTAAACTGTTAACATGTCAATGTGCTCTCTTCTCAGATTTCATTGTATTTTCCTGGCCAAATATTTTTCCTGTGATCTGTTCACTGTGCAAAGAAATTGAGGATATTTAACACTTTTGTCATGCACTTATCTTTATTCTTGCCTCTAATGATTTTCTACCTCTAATACGTTTGTTTCTGTTGTTGCCTCTCAAATCTATAAACCAGATCTCAATGCTGGAGAAATCCTCCAAATGTTTGGGAAGATGTTCTTCGTCTTCTGTCAAGAATCTGGTTATGATACAATCCTGCGCGTCCTGGGATCTAACGTCAGAGAATTTCTGCAGGTGAGCAGTTTGGGTCCTGGTCCAAAAGTTCTGATTTTCTTGCTTTCCCACATGGACTCTAGAATCCCTTTGTTCAGCTGGCTGGATGAGTATCTAGCTGCTGAAATGAAATCATAGGGGCATTTTCCCTAATTCACATAAAATAATAATTATTAGATGGTCTTGAGTACATTTTAGCGTTTTTCCTTCATATTTTTTCTTTAATTTTTGGTTCTGACACTAAACATTGAGGTTCTAAGCTAGTGGTCTCTGAAAGACAAAACGTGTTGATCTATTCAATAAGTTTTTGTGCTAGTAGCTGTGTTTTTATGTATATAACCTGGGCTTGTTTTCTAAGTCATTCTGACTTTAAGTAATTAAATAATTCGTCAGTATCTGTAAAGTTCTACCTGAAGCTCATTGTTTCAGGGAAAGAGCCTGCCACCAAAACACGTTTGAGAATCATTGCTCTGAGTTACATATTAGTTAATCTACTCTGGAGAGGAAAATAGGAACTCTTCCAGAGTCAGTCTCAGGTGAAGTCAAGATAAATAATATCACCAAAGGCTTTTGTTTTCTTGTTAAACTACTTAATTTTTTTCTTTTTACTAGTGAATGATACATCAGGTGGAAGGCTATTTTGGGATCAACTGTCCTATTTTAAGCACAGGCATTTTTGAGACTCTTATCTTAAAATGTGCTAACATTGAACATTATGTGGTTGTTTGTAAAGGATATTTCTAAAGTGGCCACTGAGAGCAGCCAGATCTTGCTGGAAAATGATGTCAGTGCAAGACCAGCTGAACTGGAGCCCAGCTTGGAGGGAATGTAAACGACTTTCAGTCCAGCTGCGTTATTGATTTAACAGCCAAAATAAGAACTTGAGTGTTTAATCAAAATGTCTGCTGTTTACATAGTGACATTTTTCTTATAAACTTAAAACAGCATTAAATCAAGATGGAAACCGGTTTCCAGTCTCTGCCATGGATTTACCAAACTACTGGTGTCCAAAAAAGCTGCCACTTCCAAATGAAGTTGCTACCAGGAGATACTTAAATTAACCTTTAACAGGCTGTATTTAAATGAATTATTTTACATGGATTAAAGTTTGAGATATGGGGAGGGATGTGGGAAGGAGGTTCAGGATTGGGAACTCGTATACACCCGTGGCGGATTCATGTTGATGTATGGCAAAACCAATACAATATTGTAAAGTAAAAAAAAAACACAAACAAACAAAAAAAACAACACACACACACACATAAATTGGACTTCACTGGAAAAAAAAATTTGAGATTTGGGGGGTTAGAATACATTCCCATTTTTAATATTTCTATTTACTCCTGGTCACTTTCTCAACTAAGTTCCAGTTGCAGCTCCTTTCTCTTAGTTTTATCTTTCTCTCTCAGTGGTCACATCTGTGTTGACAACACAATCATGCAAATAGTTTACTTTTACCTTTACTCATTGTGACTGTCTGCTAAGTGTCCAGTGGCTCTTTTGAGGACTGGCGACCCTGGTGGTTTCTCCTGGTTCTAGAGGTGTCCTGCCTATAGGCTTGCCTCTAGGGTAAAATGCACACTGGGCTTCAAAGAGAATGCAGATAGTTCGGCTGTGTTTAATATTTGATTACATGGTAAAATGATTATGTTTTGGGAATACTGAGTTATATAAAAATGTATCGTAAACTTCAATTTCACCTGGTTCGTTTTCCTTTTTAAAATATGCCTACTAGAAAATTTAACGTATATGACTGATGTTTGTGACTTGCTTTAATGGCTTCTAAAGCCTTTTATTTTCATTGGACAGCATTGTTTTAAATAATTCTGAGTCCATTTTCATCAAAGTCAACAGGCAGCTTTAAAATTCCACGCAATTTTATTTTATTATTATTATTATTCTTTTTTGGTGCAAGTAAGAACAGTGAGGAAATTGGAAAGTTTGCATCAATATTGTTTTTGTTTGAATTTCTTCCTGGTTTTTAAATTGAATCTCTTGATGGCAAACT
The DNA here is from genome assembly GCA_006408675.1 of Madoqua kirkii. NCBI lineage: Eukaryota > Metazoa > Chordata > Mammalia > Artiodactyla > Bovidae > Madoqua > Madoqua kirkii. Next base: position 20,926 of record SJYC01042639.1, read on the forward strand.
GGTTGTATTAACATAGTGCTTTCCTGAAAAGTATATATCTATAGTATGAGTAGGCTAATTTCAAATAAATTAAATAGACTTTTAAAAAAAGTGCCTCTGAAATAAAGCAGCTGATTTTCATAAAGTTTTTTAAGGTTCTAGCTCACATATGAAAATCGACACTTTTCATTACATAAAATAATAAAACATTCTTTATAGTAGACAGCAATCCTTTGTAATAGAGTAGAGTAAACTAGGCCTTATTTTAAAGATATTTAAAAGATTTTTTTGTGTCTTTCGCCACTCGATTTTAACTAATCATTAAATCTTTAGAGTCTGTTTCCTAAAAACTGTTTTTTTCAGAATCTTACCACTTGTCTTCGTTTCCCCTAGCCTTCCGTGGAACAGTCCGCCATTCTCTACAGAATACATAGGTTTCCTCATCTCTCTGCATGACTCCCCCCCATCTCCTCACCATTCTGTAACTAGTGATTTTTCTTAAAAGCAAATATATCTCATTCCATCATTTACTTGCTTAAACCCTTCAGTGTTCCCAGTTGCTCCTTGGAAATGTAAAAAGCATTAAAATAATTGAAACTACTTACACACCCGTCTGTCTCTCTTCCTCTTCTGCAGCCCAGCCAAACAGAATTTCTTTCAGACCATATTTTTTTCTAACTAGCTTTCTCCACCTTCTGAGCTTTTGCACCTGCTCTTCCCTTTGTCTGGACAGTCTTCCTGCTCCTTTTCACCTAGATTGCTCTTCTTCATCCTGCTGGTCAGATTACTTCTTCCGGGAAGGTTCCAGTTGGAGTCAAGGAGCTGACATTTCTCATGTTTTCACAATGTGTGTATCTCCCTACCCACAGGAGTTCTCACTGTAGATCATTTCCTGTGTGGGACTGGAATGTAAATCCCATGAGGCTGGGGGTTGTGTGTAGTCCCTTAATGATAGTATCATCACAGATACTATCTGGGAATGAAAAAAACATATTTTAAAAATGAGTAGTTGCTGTTGATACAAAAATAGGAAGCAAGTACCCCAATAGCTCAAGATTAATTCTATTAAGGGTAAAAAAAATTCGTTTTGAGTGGGGCTATATAACTTTACTAAAAGATTGATTATAGATTGAAATATAGAAGAGTAGACATACACTAGACCAATTTCCTTTTCATATGGATGTGGCAAATTACTGTTTATTAACTAATATGCAACTAACATTACTTATATCTATTGAAATTTTCAAAATGTTTACCCTGACATTTCCATCTGATGCTCTCAGGTAACAATAAAATAGCTACTGAAATTCTAGACCACTGGCCATACCTTGGGCCAGGCACCTCTGTTCACTGGCATCCTTCTAGGGGGACTTCCTTGAGGGTGTCTCTCCCAGCCTCTCAGTTGGATACATTATTAAGAATTACTGTATTAAAATACATATTTTCTGCTTTTCTTGAAATAATTTTTATGTTTTCTGAGTACCAGGCATAGTATATAATAGGCGATCAATAAAGAGTCTTTGAATGGTAGAATTAGTTAATTCTGAGTTTTATGTATATATATATATTTATTTATTTGGCCATTAATAGGCTATTTTATCTGGTTAATAATGCTATTCCTTTATAAAAATTTTATAATCAAGTATATGCTGTGTAGATAGTATCTGTAGTTCAGTTCCAGAAAACTATTTGTTTCTTACTTAGCTTTTGTCATTTCCTTTGATTCATGTATTTAAACAGTTTGACAATTTAAACAGCTTAAATAATGGATGATTCTCCTTTGAAAGATTTTGCTGCCAATATAAAATTCCTGGTTCTGTTTACTCAATCTCCCTTGTGTTTTCAAAGTCAATTTAAGAATTTTTACATCATGCCTATTTTTAATCTACCTCAAGACCTTCTCAGAAAAATAGCTAAAAATTCTAAGTAGGTAACGTAATAAAATATAAGAAACATTTTTATAGGAAGCTTTTTAGAAAATTATTCTTCTCTTTACACTACACAATTTGGAATGGATTTTTCCTAAATGTTCTGTGAAACCATCAGTTTGTGGACTGTTGATAAAAATAGATAATTATTGCAATTAATTATTATTCTTTTCCTGATTTGGTAACCAGAAATATGATTTATTATAAAAAGATAAAAGTAGAAAAACATTTTGATTTAGGTTTTTGGATTTTGTAGATTTTTTTTCTGGATTTCTTGTCTTAAAGGTTAGACTATTTCACAAGAATTTTTTCCTCTATTTTGCCCCTTTCTTATTCTTGAATTAGGAATAAAATGTGGTTTTATGCTGCTTCTGTAGTAAATTTCTATGTGAAACTTCTAGTGTATTGATTAAAATAGTTCAGAGAATATATCAGATTTGAAAGGTCAATAAAATGCTGGTAAGGAATGTCCAATCTGATGGTATTCCACCCTAATCCATGCTCACCTTGGCTTTTGATATCCTATTGCATTATTGCTGGTTGTTTTTTTCCCAAAATTGCTGCAATATGATTGTACTTCTCCCTCATGAAAAGTTAGAGCTTGCCCATGTCCCCTATGACAAGGTAGAGCTCCCATCCCTTGGATCTGGGGTGACTTTAGTGATTATTTGATCAGGAGTATAGCAGAAGGAACATTCTTAATACTTCCTAGGCTAGTTCATAAGAACTCTTGACATTTCTGTTAGTATCTTGAAGCACTTGCTCTTGGGATGTTCCCTGGAGGTACCCACCATGAAATGAGATGCTTCAACCACGGCAGCAGTACTGCTGGCTGAGCCCTCGGGTGCCTGGGTGACCCATCTTGGGAGTCAGCCTGGTAGAGCATTATGACGACTCCATGGCAAACTTCCATGTCACTCCACTCTGAGAACTTCCCACTGAGTCCAGCTAGCCCATTAAAACATGAGAATAATATTGTGTTAAGCAAATGAATCTGAGGAGCTTTGATATGTGGATAATTGGAACAGTATTCTCTGTGCTATTTTCCCCTTTATTTTTTGTGTCTGTTAGTAGGTATGTGTCCATATGTACACATATTTACAGAGAAGTTAAGCTTTGATTAATTGTGAGTTTGAAAAGATAAGATTGTATACGGTCTCTGGGACTGTAATCCAAGTCAGTTCACAACTGGGCTACTGATCCACTTTCAGTGGTGGTATGTTATTATCATGTAACATCTTCTTTACCTCCCCAGTAATTTTACAGACATAAAAAATGAAGCCTAGATGAGTGTGGAAGGCTGTCAGGTTGACTATTGAGAAATAAAGGAGTCATATATAATCTTAGAGGCCAGTTAGGATTTAAATTATGAACCTGCTTAAATAGCATAGGAATCTCAGTAGAAAAGCAAGCCAGTACTCTCTAATCATTAGCTGGAAACCTCAGCTTCTTCCACTTTTAC
>SJYC01042640.1:0-21677 GCA_006408675.1 Madoqua kirkii
AATATACAGCTGTTCAGACTCCTGTAAATATGCATATCTTTGCTTTAGCTCATAACTGTGTTTCTTTTTTCTGCTTCAGGCATCCTTTTATATCCCCTTTGTTTGTTTACCCTTTCTTAAAATATTTCTACTGTAACAATCAAGACATTTTTCTTTTTTAAAATCTACTTTATTGAAGTATAGTTGATTCACAGTGTGCTAATTTCTGCTGTACAACAAAATGATTCTGCTATACATATATACATATATATATATATTCTTTTTCATTATGGTTTATCACAGGATATTGAACATAGTTCCCTGAGCTATTATATAGTAGCACTTTGCTGGTTATCCATTCTGTATATAATAATTTGCATCTGCTAATTCCAAATTCTCCATTCATCTATCTCCCACTCACTTCCCCCTTGTTAATCACAAATCTGTTCTCTGTGTCTCTATGTCTGTTTTTGTTTTGTAGGTAAGTTAGTTTGTGACATAGATTGGATTCCACATTTAAGTGAAATCATATATTTGTCTTTCTGTTGATCTTACTTCAGTTCGTGTGACTATCTCTGTGTCTATCCATGTTGCTACAAAGGCTGAGTAGTAGTCCATTGTACATATGTACCCCATCTTCTTCATTCATTCACACAGATGCTTTTCTTAATTGCATTACCTTAGTTTCAGGGTCTGGGTTCTGGCCTTGTCAGGATGCATCCAGGGAAAGGTGTGCCCTGGGAGCCTCCATGTGACCCGTCCATCTGCTCCCAGACTCAGCTCTGAGCCTGTCTGCTCTCTCAGCCTGCTCTCCTCAGAGTGACTGCTGCTCAGAAGCAGAATTTACTCATCACTGTTTCCTGTTCCCCGCAGAACCTTGATGCTCTGCACGACCACCTTGCTACCATCTACCCAGGGATGCGGGCACCTTCCTTCCGGTGCACTGATGCGGAGAAGGGCAAAGGACTCATCCTGCACTACTACCAGAGAGAGAAGGGCTGCAGGATATTGTCATTGGAATCATCAAGACAGTAGCTCAGCAGATACATGGCACTGAAATAGACATGAAGGTAATGGGCAATAAGGGGGCTCTTCTGAACACAGGTGACATGTGGAGTGTTAGAAAGACTCCCAGTTTGCCCTTGGACATCGCTGTTAGTGGACCTCAGCAGAGGTATAGATCAGCCACAACAGTGGTGACCCAGGCGATCTTCTAGCTTGGCTTTGGAGTACAGAAGAGTTTTCCTTGTGGGAGCAGATTTTTCTTTCCATTTATACATTGCTTAAGGCAATGAGAAATTTAATTTGCGATTCCTGGGAGTCACACTTGCTGGGAAGCAGGAGAATCTGTGACTGGCTTAGCCGTGGCCTTCCGAATACAAAATCCCATGGATACATTCTAAAATAATATGAAGTATTATTTCACTGTTCATGGCTTCTTTGTGGATTTTTTTGGGTCTATCCCTGAAATGTGGTTATAATATCTCATTTTGTGAGCCAGAAGTTTTGCTTTTTTAAAAATTTTAATTAGACTGTTTTGTAAACGCCCGGTCTCATACTTGCTTTGTTATTGATGATACCCACTGTTTTGAGTGATGATTTTAAGGTATTGATACAGTAACTGTGCAGTAAAAGGAACCATTGTTTTTCTATATTTCTGACCCAGAGAGCTGCTCCCAGGCAGCTGTGTTTTGTGTGTCTTCATATTTAAACACAAGAGCCATTTTTTAGTGGCCCTAAATTTGACAAAAGTGGGGAAAGGGGTGCCCTAATACTGTTTAGTTTTTTCACAAATGATAACATTTAAATATAGGATTTTATAAACATTGGTAGGTGAACAAGTATAACTTTAAATATAAATACAAAGTAAAAAGGCAAAACCTACAAGCCTTTTGCTTTTTAGAGAAATGTCATGTTCTCCTGCAGAGGTGGTCTCACCAGAGCACAAATGTGACTCCATCTCCTGAAGAGGCTTCAGGTTCACTTTCTGAACTCTGCCCAGTCAACAGTTTCAAAATGACGGCAAGAAGTGGCATGAGTAAATCACTGAGACTGATTCTTAACTTTCTCTTGACTTTTACTTGGAAAAGCCTCCCCATCACATTCTGACAATTTGAAGCCTGTGCTCTGATTGTGTTTATTCACAAAAGGACTTCCTGGAATACCAGCCATCCTTCCTAGACTTACTCCACAGTATTTTCATAGACCTGTGTACATTAGTTCAAGATAGTACTGGCTGTTGCACATCAGGCAGTAAATCCAGCTACTTTCTTCTAGTTTCCTTACCTTTTTTTAAAAACTGTCATTCTTTCTTTATGGAAAATCTAATAGGCAGTGTACTTTCTTACATATACAGTTACATTCTAACATATGTGGGAAGCCCAAACTTTTAAGTATAGTATTACACAAATAAAACTAGTAGCATTTAGGTTGATTATATTAGGAAAGTATCCTGCATATTTAATCTAGTAACATTGCATTACATTTCAATTTTTTTTTTCTTTTCTGGAGTTTCTGTTAATTTTGACATGATCCCCAGGTGCATTCTTTGTTTTTCTACTACTAGAAGGTGGGAAATGTGGAACATGATGTTATCAAATCCAGAGACATTTAAAAATTAAAAACTTAGGTAAAGGATTGAAATTCATCCATGATTAGAAATCTCACTGGAAATCAATTAAAATTCAATATGCCTTTCATTTCCAACTTTGGATTCTAACACCAAACTAACACCTCATCTTGAGTGAGGGAGCCTGTGTCAAGGGGGTTATAAACACTGGTCTGCTCTTGGTTTGTTAATTACCTAGCCAAGCCAAGCAAGAAACAGGTACATAGAAACTTCAGAAAAGAAACATTAACTGGTGCATACTTGGAAACTGCAGTTGCCATGGTGATTAGAATCTTTACTTGGGAGGTTGACAGCAGTAGCACTCTATATACAATTCAAGTTTTTACTTAGTCGTGGTAATCACTTATAGACACTTTATACAATATGGGTTGTTTATTGATTCCAGTACTCCAAAATAGAGTCTAAAATATTTGTAGTTGGTATTTATATTTGGTGTATTTAGTTTTTTCAAGGGCAATGTTTTAATTTCCTGAGGTATTCTTTTTTTAATTAATTTATTTTTTATTGAAGGGTAATTGCTTTACAGAATTTTGCTGTTTTCTTCCAAACCTCAACATGAATCAGCCATAGGTATACATATATCCTCTCCCTTTTGAAACTCTTTCCCATCTCCCTCCCCATCCCACCCCTCTAGGCTGACACAGAGCCCCTGTTTGAGTTTCCTGAGCCATACACCAAATTCCCATTGACTATCTATTTTACATATGGTAATGTAAGTTTCCATGTTACTCTTGCCATACATCTCACCCTCTCCTCCCCTCTCCGCATGTCCATAAGTCTATTCTCTATGTCTGTTTCTCCCATTGTTGCCCTGTAAATAAATTCTTCAGTACCATTTTTCTAGATCCTGTATATATGTGTTAGAATATGGTATTTATCTTTTTCTTTCTGACTCACTTCACTCAGTATAATAGGTTCTAGGTTCATCCACCATCCTGAGGTATGCTTAAGTATGTAAGTCTCATAAGTCTGGAGCTGCTAGATAATTTAACTACTTAAGAAATAGTAGACCATGTCATGAAGTGATAAATGAAGGAGAGGTTACAAATATAATCAGAAAAGCTGTTTGGCAAATTTAAGCAAAGCAGAAGAGTAGAATTGAGGAATTTGTAAACTTGGCTTGCATATAATTCAGTTCTTCTAGCTGAAATGGAAAGAGCAAAACATCAAAATTTTTAGATTGCTTTGTGTTGCTTTGGAGGCTTTAGGGAATGAGTCTTCTTGGGGCAAAATTTTCCCAGCGTGAAGAGAATACTGATCTTTAACCAGTGTAGATTGGTGTAGGAGTTTTAATAGTAATACCCTGATTTCACCATGAAACAACATGTGGGAATATGTATACAAGAGTCCATATTAATTGCTATTTGTTCATCAGTGTCAGAGTTTGGTGCAGTGAACTAAGGAAAAAGGGGGGAAAGAGCAGTGCTTTGCCCTTATTTGGCTGCAACTGAAGAAATACTCTCCCAGCTTCCTCCCATTTTGATCTGGCTGCAGCTCGAGATATGTTTTTCCCTTTTAAGAGTACATGTTGGTTGCAGTTCCTTAAACCCAAAAGAAAAAAATCTTTTTTATACCTTAAGCATATATTTGCTTGTGAATAATATTTAGAAATGTAGTTATTTTTTAAATTAGAGAGTTTTGCTCATAATCAGGATTACTCCCCCAAATATAAACTTCTAGATTTGGAATTAAATAAAGGAATATAATTTGGGGAGCAGGATTTTTATGCATATTGTCAATATGTCCTTCAGAAAGATTAATCAGATACCCTTCCATTAGTGATATATGAAATGACTCTTTTTTCTGTATCCTGCCTAATATGGCACTGCAGACTTATATACTTGCCAGTTGATAGATAAAAAAGACATCACATATATTTTAAGATATGTGTTGCTGTCATTTAGTTTTCCTCTGTTTCCACATAGCACTTTTTATCATATTAAACAGTACTGCTCTGTCTGATGTGTAAATCGTTTACCTTACATGTGTGCCTGGCTTGAGGGGATGCTGAGCCTGTGGGGACAGGGGGTGCTTTACTCCAGATTCTACCAAAGATGCTGCGTGGACCACTAGGGGACTCGTACCAGATTTGCAGTTTTACTGTGAATAATTATTGTCTTCAAATTTCCTAAGTCAGTATCCAAAAGTAGTTTTCTATATTAGGCATATATAGTATTTGCATATTTTAAATCTTTAAAATTAACCTTCTAAATGTGGTTTTCATTACCAGTTTCTTAGGTATTTAAATTTTGTAACCAAATGGAAATACCAGACAGTTAACACCATTTCCCTCTTTGGCATCCAGGTTATTCAACAAAGAAATGAAGAATGTGATCATACTCAATTTTTGATTGAAGAAAAAGAGTCAAAAGAAGAGGATTTTTATGAAGATCTTGACAGATTTGAAGAAAACGGTACTCAGGAATCACGCATCAGCCCGTATACATTCTGCAAAGCCTTTCCCTTTCACATCATATTTGACAGGGATCTTGTGGTCACTCAATGTGGCAATGCCATCTACAGAGTCCTTCCCCAGGTAAAGGACATTACATTCCCTGGGAGCCTGAAATGAAAGGCCACAGGAATGCTACTGTTATATGTGGCCACTGATTCACTTAGCCTTTGTTTATCTGTCAGGGAGCATGGAGCCCTTGGTACATCACAGAAGTACTGTAACTGTAAACTCAGTATGTTTGCGCATACTGCAACTTTGCCTAGGACAGCTACTTTTTTTTTTTTCTCTTTTAATCACAAGAGCAGTGGGAGAATTTTTCAGAAGTAGTGGTTTGTTTTCATGAGAAAATGACTTTCCAATAACAATCAGCTTTCACTTAATTTATTCATCATTGAGCGAATAGTCACTGTTTATCTGCTGTTTGAAAATAATGTTCAAAATCAATTGACACTTTCAGGCAAAAGTGCCCTTTTCTTTTCATCTGCATTTTAGCTCCAGCCTGGGAACTGCAGCCTCCTGTCTGTCTTCTCCCTCGTCCGTCCTCACATTGACATCAGTTTCCATGGAATCCTCTCACACATCAATACAGTCTTCGTGTTGAGAAGCAAGGTAATCAAGACGTTATTTCACTCAATATGAGGAAGTAAGGTCTGTTCCAGTTTAGAAATGTTCCACAGGGATAATGAGCTACAAAAACATTCGTGAGATTCATAAGATGTAGAGAGAGCAAAACCAGACCTCGAAGGGAGTCCTGTTTCAAAAGCAGTGGTGCTTAATTGGGGGTTGTCTGAGGAGCAGTGGGATTCTAGTCACAGATCAAAATGAACAGAAGTGAATTTTGAAAATGCCTTGCCTGGATGGGCCGGCCACACGTGAGTGGACCAGTCATGCTTCTTGTTCAGTTGGACCTATCTGTTTGTGATCCCAGTGGACAGTAGCTTGCTGGGCTCCTCTGTCCATGGGACTTTTCAGACAGGAATACTGGAGTGGGTTGCTTTGTCCTTCTCCAGGGGATCTTCCTAACCCAGGGATCAAACCCAGGTCTCCCACGTTGCAGACTGATTCTTTACCGTCTGCTCCATGGAGAATCAGAAATGAGAGTCACAGAAGCTTTCCACAAGGTTGTCAAAGTAGCAAAGCTCCTTTCTTCGTGGGTTCAGTTTGCATTTCTGCAGTGATGTCAGGTTGCCTGGTTGTTACCTGGCAGACTCCGATGAAAGGCCTCTTCTGTTCTGCCTGGGTCCCTGTTCTCCCTTATGGTTTGGTGGGAATGAGGTCCCTGTGCCCTTCTTGGGAGAGATGCACGTGTTGACGGTGTGTCTTGCCTTTTCCAGGAAGGGTTGCTGGATGTAGGAAATCAGAGTGTGAGGATGAGCTGACGGGCACTGAAATCAGCTGCTTACGCCTCAAAGGTCAGATGATCTACTTGCCTGAAGCAGACAGCATACTTTTCCTGTGCTCACCAAGGTAATCACTTTTAGATGAATTACAATGGATATAAGCACCCATCTTTTGCTAAAAGGAAATTCAATAACATTTTATTCAGTTGTTTCTACAAAGTATACTTAGATTTTACAACTCTTTTTAGACATCTCTCTATAACAAGGATAATTTTGTTGAACAGAAGAAATCATGTATTCTCTTCTATTTGCCACATCTTAATCAATCTGTTGAGTGTTTTTGCCTTAGGTCAGTGGATATGTAATCTGAAGCTAGCTAATTCGTAGTTTTGTACCTTCCAGAGAGGCATCATGGAGAAAACAAGTCTACAAAGTATTTATTAATAATATGATGGCATAAATACACAAGTGTATTTGGCATCAATAAATTATTTTTTTCTAATAATTTCTGGATTTAAACTATTTTATCTTAAAAACATTTTTCTACTTTAACTGAGATACACTATGCACAATGCAGTATTAAGTTAAAATTTATGTGGATTATGTGGCATAGTAAACATCAGAGGGAAGTACAGCTGTAGGCTGGCATTTTAATAGTTTGACAAAGTACTTTTCTAAAAGATATGTGGGAATTCTGAGAAACTAATGTGTCTAAATTTATGCTGGAACAGTAGAAACAGATAATTATAAAACTTGTTGTTAGGTAATATTTTGTACATTTTTAATTTGTATAGCCAAAATATATGCATATTATTTAGTAACAGTTGACAAAGCATGTTTTGGAGGGCTATTGATTAAAAATTTAAAGTCCAAATAATCACTTTTCACTTGAAAATATTGTTTCAAAATTCCTGAAAAAATTAATGCAAATGTCTTTTCCTTCTGCCTTTTTCAAGTTGAGCATTGGTAGAAAGATAACTTTTAAATAGAGACAGTTCTTATTCATGGAGAGAATGGTTTCTTTGGAAGTACAGGCAGAAATTTGGAGTCTACTTGCTAATTATCATATGCAGAAATAGGATACATAGTAATATAATCACCAGTTGTTATATGGGACTTGTGTGTGTGTCTGTGCTCACTCAGTCGTGTCCGGCTCTTTCCTACCCTGTGGACTGTAGCCTGCCAGGTTCCTCTGTTCATGGGATTCTTGAGCAGGTTGCCATTTTCTCCAGGGGATCTTCCTCACCCAGGGATTGAACCTGAGTCTCTTGAGTCTCCTGCATTGGCAGGTGTAGTCTTTACCACTGAGCCACCTGAGAAGCCTTCTTATATGGAAAGTGCTCATGTGTATAAAAAAATTGGTACTCACATTCTATAAGAGATCAACTAAAAGCACTTTAACTTGTAAAATGTATAGTTCCAAGAGGACAGGATAGTTTGGGGCTTCCCTGGCAGCTTAGCTGATAAAGAATCCGCTTCCAATGCAGGAGACCCAGGTTTGATTCCTGGGTCGGAAAGATGCCCTAGAGGAGGGCATGGCAACCCACTCCAGTATTCTTGCCTAGAGAATCCCCTGGACAAAGTAGCCTGGCAGGCTACATACGGTCCATGGGGTTGCAAAGAGTTAGACACAACTGAGCAACTAAGCACACAGCTCATTAAGATAATAATAAATTTTTTGAACAATGACATGATTTGATTTTCTCTCTCAATATGAGCATTTTAATGATTCATTTTCAGTTTAAACTTATAGACATTTTTTTTCCTCTACCAATCGGCCAGTCTTGAAACCACTGGTGGATGATCTGGCTTCTTTCCCGAGGGGTGTGTGTCAACAGTAGACTCTTTGATTGTTTTATTTTCCTTTATTGGAGACACTTTATTAATCCAAAATTCTTCAGTAAGTTCACAGCACAATTATGTCAGTTTAGAGAAATTATTATTATGAATTACTGGAAAGTTATTTGGCATTAAATAATTAAAGCCAATAATGTAACCTTAAGATATTTTAACCAAAGACTAAATTTTTTAAAAAGTCTACTTTTTATTTACCAGATCTACACTGACTCAATAAATATTACATTTTCTAAAAATGACAAGTCACAGAGGTGTGTAAAATTCAGCAAAAATAAATATATGAAACAAATAAGCCAAAGAAAATAAGAGTAACAGAATAAAATGGAGCCAGAAATTACAGTAGTGTGTAAAAATACATGTTAGAAGTCAAGAGTACAGAAAATTCATGTTGAAGATGGGTCATAAATCTGGTGTCAACCTCCAGTCACTGTGTCTGAAAGAAAAAACAACTAGTTACAAGAATCGTAGATTCCATAAGATGACAGTCAACTAGTTTTATAGAAGAAGCATTATCCTTGTAAAAGAGAGTAAAGATAACTTTTTTTCAAGACTGTTTTTTTAATGTGGACCATTTTTAAAGTCTTTGTTGAATTTGTTACAACACTGCTTCTGTTTTATGTTTTGTTTTTTTGGCCTCAAAGCATGTGGGATCTTTGCTTCCCAACAAACCCGCACCCCTGCGCTAGAAGGTGAAGTCTTCACCACTGGACCGCCAGGGAATTCCCAAGATAATGTTTTCTTCATTTCTTTACAGTGAGGAAAACCTCTGGCAATATAAACAGCCTTGAGATAAAAACCTGAGTGGTTTCATAAGGCAACTTTTCACATTATCTTTCAATTTAGGCTGATGACATAAAAAAATGCTGTTTGGCAAAACTCCATTTTTTAAAATTTTACTTTATAATACTGTATTGGTTTTGCCATACATGAACATGAATCCTCCACGGGTGTACACAAGTTCACTTCTCTTTGATAGATATTTACATATTAAGAAGAATGAAGTCACGTTCCTCTTGCTTTTTATCTGAGTTTTCTTCAGCCTGACCTTTTGAAATGGCAGGCAGTGGCAGGATTAGACTCCTTGATGGAAACCAGGGTGATGTTGCCGTGGGAGCACGGGGTCTGACTGTCCTTTTCTTATGACAGTGTCATGAACCTGGACGACCTGACCCGGCGAGGGCTGTACCTGAGTGACATCCCTCTGCATGACGCCACTCGGGACCTCGTGCTCCTGGGAGAGCAGTTCCGAGAGGAGTACAAGCTGACCCAGGAACTGGAAATCCTCACGGACAGGCTGCAGCTCACGTTACGAGCCCTGGAAGATGAAAAGAAAAAGACAGACACGTAAGAATATAACCTCTGGTTACAGATGACAGGCAGGGCTGTCCTGCATGGTGGATTCTGTAGCTCTCCTGTAGTTAAGGCTGACAGACTGTGACTGGGTCCGAGCTCAGGTTACTTGCCTCATGACAGGCCAGTAAATCCAGAGATGGGGTGCTAGGGCAAGGAACAGAGACTTCATTACGAAAGCCAGCAGATGGAGAAGATGGTGAACTCATGTTCCAAAGACCTGTCTTGCCCGAGTTAGAATTCATGCTCTTTTAAGTGAAAGGGGAGGGACTCAAGCCAAGCGTTTCCTGGTTCCCAGCAGCCTCCAGAGGGGGTGTGCTAATTTCTTCTTGCCTGCAGCCAGTCACAGGTGGCCGTTGTCAGGACATTTCCTGTGAGCTGACTAAAGATATTTTAGCTTAATGCTTATCACCTGGGAGGCAAAGTGCCCAGAGATTGGACATTACATATAACTTAGGCTTCAAGGCAACATCACTTTAGTGATTAAATAGTAATAGCATACAAGGGTTCTTCTCTGTACAAAAGACTCCAAGTTGTGGAACCTGTTGCAGTTACGGAGTCCTAAATAAACTCTTCCACGTCACTTAAATCTGTCAGGTACACAGGAAGAAATCAGTCATAATAGTAATGGGGATATGTCTTCTAATTTTACAAACGAAGCTGAAAGAATGTATGACAGATCATGTCTCTGCAAATCATTAGAATAACTCAAGTGCTTGTTTCAAGTCTGACTGCCCGTTCATCCATTTCTTCACGCAGGAGTGTGTACCGAGAATCCTCTCTTTTTCTTTATAGATTATTACAAAATCTGAGTATAGTTCCCAGAAGGTCCTGGTTGGGGAAATCTGTTTCATGTCAGGTGACAAATGTTGAGGCAGACAGCTTGCCCCTGAAAGGTGAATGTGTCCCTGGGAGCCCATGGTGTTGCAAGAGTCAGACACGACTTAGCGACTACACCACCACCACCACACCACAGAACCAAGTGCTGGAATGACTTCTTTCATCCCATGAATATCGCAGGTGGAGAGTTGAAACACAAGGCACATAGAACAACTTCAGCTTCCTGGTGTCTGTCCTTTGTTTTGTCTGTTTTGTGTGGCTTATTTTGATATACTTTGAATTGGTTTGGATTGAGAGAGGTTTGGATTGGTTTCAAACCAATGATTTATATTTTCTAGCTTTGACTTATACATGTGGCTAACGGTGGCTCCTAGCAGAGCCTTCACTGTGCACATGGCACCAGAGGCTCTAAAGTGGGCAGTAGAAGCATTAAAGTATCTCTCAGCATCTCTCATGTTGGTTCTGTCCTGATCCCTCTGGACAGGTTGCTGTATTCCGTGCTTCCTCCATCTGTGGCCAACGAGCTGAGGCACAAGCGTCCAGTGCCCGCGAAGAGGTACGACAACGTGACTATCCTCTTCAGCGGCATTGTGGGCTTCAATGCCTTCTGCAGCAAGCACGCGTCTGGGGAAGGGGCCATGAAGATTGTCAACCTCCTCAATGACCTCTACACTAGATTTGACACTCTGACGGACTCCCGGAAAAATCCATTTGTTTATAAGGCAAGTCCATGCCCTGTCTGAATGCAGTGCCATTCATTACTCTGAATTTTCAGACCCTGTCTTCCAATGACACGGCAGTCACAGTCCTTGACTGTAGCCCTGCATCCTGGGTACAGTCAGCTCTCATGCATTCATTGTTTACCACTTTCTTAAATAATTACCTCTTGTTCTAAAATAGTCTCTTCCCTGTACCTCAAATGAATGGAGCAGATGCTTCCCTAGTTAAAATATTTAGCAACTTATTTGCACTTACGTGAATAAATCTGTAATGTGGTTTATCACACATAATATAAATGTAGCATTTGTCTCAGTGCTCTGCCAGAGATATTTTTACTGAAAGGTATAAATGATTTGCACAGTAGAGAAGTCAAGGAGCATAGGAGGGGTGCCAGGGACTCAGACCGGCTTTTAGATAACATCAACTGGAAATAAACATTCATAAGGCATTTCTGCCCATGGTTTTGGTTAGAAAAAAATTACAACATTGAAAAAATGAAGTCAGTGGAATATTGCTTAGTAAAGGCAAGAATGTGAACTAAACCATTTCCAGGCATCTGGAGTCATAGCAGTGCCACAGGGACTGTTTATTTTTATGGTCATTCCTGAGGAACAATGTAACATGGTGTGAGCACATCATAAAAACAAATGGTTAATGACCAGGATGAAGCAATGAATTTAGGGAAGTGGCGCTTTGGCCCATCAAACCGTCACTGTTTTAAGGGGAAATAGGGTCCTAAATTATTCTGCTGGGTCATAAGGATGTCTAAGGTGAGAAACTAGGACTTACTAGAAGAACAATAATACTGTGTTCTGTCCCTGCCTGTAATTAGACTTCAAGTGCCAGGCATGACCATTTTAAATACTGACCAGTTTTCTTCTTGTTGGCATCGAATATATTAGAATTTTAAGAGATTCAGGGGAGGAAAGTTGAAAGTTATTGATGGCAATTGGAAAAGCATGTTTTATGTAAAGGTGGCAAATGAATCAGTCATGCTTGTACTAACCAGTCTGCGCCTTACCAGGTGGAGACTGTCGGGGACAAGTACATGACGGTGAGCGGGCTGCCAGAGCCGTGCATCCACCACGCACGGTCCATCTGCCACCTGGCCTTGGATATGATGGAGATTGCCGGCCAGGTCCAAGTAGATGGTGAATCTGTTCAGGTTAGTAGGCAAAACATATATTTTAGTGGCAGTAGTAGGCCTTTTGTTGGAGAAGGAAATGGCAACCTCCTCCAGTATTCTTGCCTGGAGAATCCCAGGGACAGAGGAGCCTAGTGGGCTGCTGTCTATGGGGTCACACAGAGTCGGACACAACTGAAGCGACCTAGCAGCTAGCAGACCTTTTGTACAACTGATTATATTCTTGACCAGCTAATCGTTAATTATGCATAAGGAATTGCATCTTGACAACAAAGATTAAATATTTTTAATGTTTTTTAAATTGAAGTATATTTTACAATGTTGTTAGTTTCTACTGTACAGCAATATGATTCAGTTATATACATATGTATGTACATTTTTTTCATATTCTTTTCCAGTATCGTTTAATGCAGGACATTGAGTAGAGTTCTCTGTGCTATACAGTAGGTTCTTGTTGTTTAATATTTTAATTATAGTAGGGTTTATCTGCTAATCCCAAACTCCTATTTTATCCCTCCTCCACTCCCTTTCCTCTCTGGTAATCATGGGTCTGTTCTCTATGTCTATGAGTCTGTTTCTGTTTCATGGGTAAGTTCATTTGTGTCAAATTTTAGATTCCGCATATAAACGGTATCATACGATATTTGTCTTTGTCTGACTTAGTTCACCAGAGAAGGCAATGGCAACCTACTCCAGTACTCTTGCCTGGAAAATCCCATGGACGAAGGAGCCTGGTAGGCTGCAGTCCGTGGGGTCGCTAAGAGTCGAGCACGACTGAGCGACTTCACTTTCACTTTTCACTTTCATGCATTGTAGAAGGAAATGGCAACCCACTCCAGTGTTCTTGCCTTTAATCCCAGGGACGGGGGAGCCTGGTGGACTGCCGTCTATGGGGTCGCACAGAGTTGGACACGACTGAAGTGACTTAGCAGCAGCAGCAGAGTTACTTCACTTACTATACTCGGTCCCTCCATGTTGCTGCAAATGGCATTATTTCACTCTTCTTATGGCTGAATAATATTGTATTGTATATATGTACTACGTCTTCCCTATGCATTCGTCTCTCAATGGACGCTGAAGTTGCTTCTGTGTCCTGGTTATTGTAAACAGTGCTGCTGTGAACATTGGGGTGCATGTGTATTTTTGAATTAAAGTTTTCTTTGGATGTGTGCCCCACAGTGGGATTGCTGGATCATATGGCAGTTCTATTTTTAGTTTTTTAAGGAACCTCCATACTGTTCTCCATAGGGGCTGCACCAACTTATATTCCCAGCAACAGTGTATGAGGGTTCCATTTTCCCTATACCCTCTCCAGCACTGTTATTTGTAGACTTTTTAATGATGGTTGTTTTGACTAGTGTGAAGTGACGCTTCATTGTAGTTTTGATTTGCATTTCTCTAATAATTAGTCATGTTGAGCATTGTTTCATGTGCCTTTTGGCATCTGTATGAACAAAGACTAATATTTTATTGAACCTATTATATTACAATCTTCCATAGAAATGGGAAATCTGTCCATCTATTTGAAATTACCTTCTTTATTCCATGTGCTGAAAGTCATGAGGATGAGATTAAAACCCCCTGTCTCTTCTGGTTTACTTTTTAAAATCTGTTTCCTAAGTCTAATGTAAGTGTCCAGATTCATACTTTTGAAAGCTTCAAAGAATGTTTCTCTAGCGTGAGCAATAACCCCTATTATTGAATGTATTGAACCAGAGCTTTGATTCTGCAGATAACCATTGGGATCCACACAGGGGAGGTAGTTACCGGAGTCATAGGACAGAGGATGCCTCGCTACTGTCTTTTTGGAAACACTGTCAACCTCACAAGCCGAACAGAAACCACTGGAGAAAAAGGGAAAATAAATGTGTCTGAATATACATACAGGTCAGAGAACACATCTAGGTATCGACTGACTAGAAAAATGTCTCTTTGCAGCTGCTTTAATTCCCTGGGTGGTTTTATTACCTTTTACAGTTATCAACTCTGCTTTTAGGATTACTATTATTTTTCAATTAAAATTAATGGTGTATTTTTCTTTTTTTGGTCACACCATGGTATGTGGGATCTTAGTTCCCCAACCTGGGATCCCAGCATTGGGAGTGTGGAGTCTTAACCACTGGACCACCAGGGAAGTCTTTGGATTATTTATTTTTTATTTGCAAAGATTGTGTCATTATTTCGGTTTTAAATGATTCTACTTACTCTTAGGAATTTCTGCTGTGGTATTGTTACTAAAGCCTTGAGGTATATTTAAATAATTTACTGTGTGCCATTCCTGTCTCCGTTTATAACTTTGATGTATGTTACTTTCTGTGTGTAACCATACACCAAGCTTCTCTGCCTCTTCCCTGTCCCCTTTTAGATGTCTCATGACACCAGAAAATTCAGACCCGCAATTCCATTTGGAGCACAGAGGCCCCGTGTCGATGAAGGGCAAAAAGGAGCCAATGCAAGTTTGGTTTCTATCCAGAAAAAATACAGGAACAGAGGTATGACTCATCAGAGTATAATTCCTTTTTTAAGACAGGGTTATGAATATGGAGAGCTAAATCATAATCGCTGAAAATATGTTTCATTTGCAAAGAATTCTTGCTTACATGAACTTGTAAGTACAG
This sequence comes from Madoqua kirkii, assembly GCA_006408675.1. Classification (NCBI taxonomy): domain Eukaryota; kingdom Metazoa; phylum Chordata; class Mammalia; order Artiodactyla; family Bovidae; genus Madoqua; species Madoqua kirkii. The sequence continues at coordinate 14,933 of SJYC01042640.1, forward strand.
CAGTGGAAACACTGACCCATTAGTGAGCTGGTTAGAACAATGTAGCTTCTAGGGAAGACCTGATGGCTGACAGTTTTGTCCTCTAATGAAATTAAAACCAAAAGCACTGGAGAGAGAAGCTCTGGTTTTGGTTCTTCTGCCATAATCTGGCTGGAACCCCACAAGTGAATGGGCGGTGAGGGTCACCCCTGGCCCCCTCCCCAGTGCCTTGGGTTGCCATGTGGCCACCGCCAGGGCTGAGACACAACCATCTTCAAGGGTGATTTCCTAGCCACGAAGCTCCAGATCCTTCTAAGGCCATGCCACCGCCTTGTGGAATGTTTGGGGATCTTTGGACATACTAATCCCTGGTGAGTCTTTCCTGGAGTTCAGTTCAGTTCAGTCGCTCAGTTGTGACCGACTCTTTGTGACCCCATGAATCGCAGCACGCCAGGCCTCCCTGTCCATCACCAACTCCCAGAGTTCACCCAAACTCATGTCCATCAAGTTGATGATGCCATCCAGCCATCTCATCCTCTGTCGTCCCCTTCTCCTCCTGCCCCCAATCCCTCTCAGCATCAGAGTCTTTTCCAGTGAGTCAGCTCTTCGCATGAGGTGGCCAAAGTACTGGAGTTTCAGCAGCAGCATCAGTACTTCCAATGAACACCCAGGACTGATCTCAGGAAGAGTGATTTATGCATGTCTAGAATCTAAATACTTCCTCAGGGAAGATGTAGGTTCATGCTCATGCTACGGCTGTACTCCAGCCAGAACCCATGTGCTGGGGGGTAGCACTGGGGTTTGCTTGGGGGTCCTGTGGCCCACTGTGGCTCATGACACCAAGGTCCCACTAGCCTTGCCCCTCTTTCAGTGGCCTTTATCAGAAACAAGCCCGATGCTCTATTCCCTATTGATGTACTGATTCTGTAGAGGGGGAGAGACTCTTCGACTGTATGTATTTTCCTGGATGTCCACATTCCCTAAAAATGCTTTTAGAATAGAAGTCGTAAAAGGAATGAAATGCCATGTTGTAAAATATTTGTCTTTATCTTTTCACTGTTTTCACTTTAAATAAATTACTTCTGGCACTAGCATGCTTCCTGATGTTCTTCTGATAAATTAGTTTGCCTGAAGCCTTGTTCCTTTTATTTGGGTGGCTCTGTTTCAGCCAACCTGATGGTGGGAACGGCTTAAAAAAATGGTAGATATGAACGCAGAGAAAATTTTATTAAGAGAAAATATTTTGAATTATCTACAAGCTTTCTTATCACTGAAAACTAATCCCCTATTTACTTCACTTTTTAAAGGAAACAGAGCAGGATGAAAACTGAATCCTGGACTGTGGGGTTAAGATCGCAGGTTGAGGTCCAGTCTCCCCCTAACAGATGCCGTGCCTGGGACCAGTGATTCCCTCTGTCCTTTTCATGTTTCCCCAAGCCTTCCTCCTGTGTATCTCTTTTCTTATTCGTTATTCAACTTTAGCTCTGCTTTTGATTATTTTTGAGGTTTAGTATGTTATCTGAAGTTTGGCTTTGTGTGGCTGATGTGAGCTTCACGTGTCTTCAGATAGACTATGCATCGCCTGGCATGGTGGTTTTCAAGTAGTGGGCACCCAGTAAATATTTGATGAATTTAATTAAATGAAACTGAACAGTATTCAGCCATATATATATATATCATGATTTTCCATATTTGTTCAGTGTCTCTATATGTGTATATTTTAATGATATAACATATAAAAAGGTTTTATTGTATTGGTGCATATCATTATAGAAATCATTTTCTAAAGGAGTGAATTCAGAATTTTAGGGGAAAAATGCAATTTATTTTCAGACTCCCCAGATAAGAATATATCATGCTAAGAAAACAGTGTCTATTTAGAGTTATGTTAATTTCCCTTCAGAAATAGAGAACGTACTTCTTTGCTATTAAACTATCAGGTTATTCATTCCTATCATGTGGCAATTACAGTTCCTCTAAAATGCTATCCTTTGCATTGTATCCTTTGTGTTATAAATCTCATTAACCTCATGCAGCTGTTGGTGAGGCAGCACTGTTTGAAAATGAGCTATTGCATTAATTTGGAGTAAACGTTAGGGGCTCTTAACTGCATACAAGGATGAAGCTGGAAGCACAGCTGGGGTGTTTCAGTTGGTCAGAGCCCCTCTTGGCCCTTTCTTCCCAGAAATGAACTCCTTTGTCTTAGCTTACAAGAACTTGATTCTATCCAGGGTGCCATCTTGAGAAAAGTTACTTTAATTTCAACATAGAATGCATTCCTGTTGGAATCATCACCTGTTGTTCTTCATTATCTGTGATAATTTATTAATATCTATCTTTATAAATTATAGGACCACTACTTTTGTGTAAAAATGTTTGTCTTTAAATTTAGCATTTCCTATCAGCACGTTGATAACTTGTATAAATGTTCCATATTCATGTGTAAGAGAACCTGTAATAAATTATTTTTTCCACTTGTCTCTAGATGATTTTTGACTCAATAAAAATGATGTGAATGCTCTTATCGGTCTTTTGACTAGTGCCATTTTTGGAAAATGTCTTATCATTTTGCCTCTGATAGACTTTCACTTTGATTCCCTGCTGTTATGGTAAAGCTGGGTGGCTCCTATTCCTCAGGACTCTTTCTATATGATGTTTTTGTTTAGTATCAGCACAGTGACAGCAGCAAGACCAGCACTGGGTGGTGGGGGAGTAGATACACAGCTACCTGGGAAGTGACATCAGCTCTTGAAGAGCTCCCCACACTTTGGGAGTGAAAGACGTGTATCTAAGTAACTAAACTATTTGACATTCATAGTGATTTTATTGTTCAGTCGCTCAGTTGTGTCCAACTCTTTGTGACCCCATGGACTGTAGCACACCAGGCTTCCCTGTCCTTCACCATCTTGCTCAAACTCATATCCATTGAGTCTATGGTTCATATTGATAAAACATATTCAAGACACAGAAAGAATACTTAGAGAATGAGAACCAAGAGGGATCAGAGAGAGGAGGAGGGAACCAGCTGGATTTATGATGTTTTTGTCTAAAGCTGAATGAATTCATCCCTTCTCTGTGGTTTCCTTCTGTTCAGCCCTCTTGCATACCACCAAAAAAAAAGAAAAAAAAACCCAAAGCCCAAAATGTTATGTAAATATAGGAGTTCCTCACTTTGAATTTAGGATATATGTCTATGTTTTGGGGGGGGGAGCTCACCGGGTGGCTCAATGGTAAAGAATTCACCTGCCAGTACAGGAGATGCAGGAGACTTGGGTTCCATCTCTGGATCAGGAAGATCCCCTGGAGGAGAAAATGGCAACCCACTGCAGTATTCTTGCCTGGAGAATTCCATGGACAGGAGCCTGGTGGGTTAATGGTTCATTGGGTCACAAAGAGTTGGACACGACTGAGTGACTAAGTCAGTCAGTCAGTTCAGTTGCTGAGTTGTGTCCAACTCTTTGTGACTCCATGGACTAAGCCCACACAAATATATTTTGGAACCAGTTCATTATTCCATTTTATTTGCATCTATGATTCACCAGATGATGTGTTCTGTTTCTTTGTCATTGAAGGGTGTGATGTTGCGATTTGTAACAAAAATTCTATATGATTGGTCCTAGTCCCTATCCTCACTTTTGGTTCAGAGCTCCAAAAACCACAGGAAATTCCCAAGTGATGAAAAATGAAAAAGGCACCTATTGTTACATAAATAAAGTGACTCTGGGACTTCAGTGGGGGTGGGTGTTGAAGGTGATTGTTGCCGGGTGAGCCGACTAGGAATCCCACCCTGATCTCCATTTTCTGGGAGGGGAGACGGTTGTTGTCATTTAGTCGCTAAGTCTTGTCCTACTCTTTTGCGACCCCATGGACTATAGCCTGCCACGCTCCTCTGTCCCTGTGAGGGGAACAGGTTTGGAGCTTAAATCCTTGCCAGACTTCTGTGATGAAGCCTCCATAAACCTCAAAGGTTGGAGAGCATTTGGGCTGGTGGGCAAGGGGAATTCCTGGTGGGTGTGAAGCTCTGTATCTCTTTCATCAGGGTGTTTCTGAATCACATCCTTTCATGATAAATCAGTCATCTAGTTAGTAAAATGGTTCATGAAAACACACCCCACATTATAAATGGGTGCAGATTGTTGAAGGGGAAAAAGGAACCAATTCTCTGCTCACCTCTGATTTCCCTTTGCAACCTCGCTAATGACTCTCAGAACCGCTAGAGGGCAGCAGAGGATGCTATTTAGAATCTAAGGGCCGGCTGGAAGGTGAGGACACAGGGTCTCTCGCAGGAAGTGCTGCTCGCTCACCTTCTTGGCTCGGCACTGAAGGGCACTTCCTGTGTGCAACGTCGAATTTTTCCCTCCCACCGTCCCTTACCGACAGTCAAAAGTATATCATAAGAATAATCGTTTTTACCCCATTATGACCATTAGTGTAGCTTGAAATCTATTCACACGTATCATGGTCAAAAATTTCACCCACAATTTTCATGCTAATTCTGTACGAAGGTGTGAAAATTTGTTAAAACAAGCGATTTGTTCAAGAAACTCTTATTTCGTACAGAGTCATTTTAGGTGAGCTAAGTTGCATGTTAAAATGATTGCTTCATGCTACTTCTACCATATTGGAGAGATGACACATAATAGGTAGATTTTAAAAACCAAACCCAAACAAAAATCACTATACAGAGAGTTGAGAGCACATATCCAGTTATGGCAAGGCTAACCCTGTGATCTTGCCACAATCTCTAACTTCTTAAATCCCTGACCTGTGAAAAGAGCTGGTCAAGAAGATGTCTAAAGAAGCTTCTTGCTCTGAAATTGCAACATTTCTTTGATGAAAATTCCAGAGCAGGGATGATGTGATTTTGGCCTGACTGCTAGGGAATTCTCAGAAAAACAATCCAAATTCTTAACTGAACTCTTTTTAATAGTCAAGGAACAATGAGATCAACTGGGGGGCTTTAAAGCAAATTTCTAAGAAATAAACAGCTCTCTGGAAAGCACCTGCTGAAGACTTGACTCCACGCTAAAATCACAATGACTAGGTCATATTAGTGTATTTGTATTAATGCATATGTTTCTACTATAAGGTAGCCCTATAATATTTACCTAATCAGGTTCAAATTCTTTAATAAAGAGTTAGACTTGATTCTTTAAATATAAAGGGAGAAAATGTACCTCTATTTCATGCAGAAATCCTTTTGAATATAAGATAACCTCTTAAAAATTAAAGACAAGAAGTGTCAATGAGTGGTATATATAGAGGTTTTTATTATTACTGATAATATTTACTGCCCTTTTTGTACTAATTTACAAAACATTCCCCAGTAAAAAAAGAAATCCATAGCCAAGAAAGCCTTCTTCAGTGACCAATGCAAAGAAATGGAAAACAATAGAATGGGAAAGACTAGAGATCTCTTCAAGAAAATTAGAGATACCAAGGGAATATTTAATTCAGAGATAAAGGACAGAAATGGTATGGACCTAACAGAAGCAGAATATATTGAGAAGAGGTGGCAAGAATACACAGAAGAACTATACAAAAAAGATCTTAATGACCCAGATAACCACAATGGCATGATCACTCACCTAGAGCCAGATATCCTGGATTGTAAAGTCAAGTGGGCCTTAGAAAACATCACTACAGACAAAGCTAGGGGAGGGGATGGAATCCCAGCTGAGCTAGTTAAAATCCTAAAAGAAGATGCTGTTAAAATGCTGCACTCAATATGCCTTGAAATTTGGAAAACTCATCAGTGGCCACAGAAATGTAAAAGGTCAGTTTTTATTCCAATCCCAAAGAAAGGCAATGCCAAAGAATGTTCAAACTACCACATAATTATACTCATCTCTCACACACTAGGTAATGCTCAAAATTCTCCAAGTGAGGCTTCAAAGGTACATGAACCAAGAACTTCCATATTTTTAAGCTGGATTTAGAAAAGGCAGAGGAATCAGAGATCAAATTGCCAAAATCTGTTGAGTCATAGAAAAAGCAAGAGAATTCTAGAAAAACATCTGCTTGATTGACTACTCTAAAGCCTTTGACTGTGTGGATCACAACAAACTGGAAAATTCTTAAAGAAGTGGGAATACCAGACCATCTGACCTGCCTCCTGAGAAATCTGTATGCAGGTAAAGAAGCAATAAGTAGAAATTGACATGGTACAATGGACTGGTTCCAAATTGGGAAGGGAGTATGTCAAGGCTATATATTGTCACCCTGCTTATTTAACTTATATGCAGACTACATCATAAGAAATGCTGGGCTGGATGGAGCACAAGTTGGAATCAAGATTGCTGGGAGAAATATCAATAACCTCAGATATGCAGATGATACCACCTTTATGGCAGAAAGTGAAGAGGAACTAAAGTGCCTCTTGATGAAAGAGAAGAGTGAAAAAGCTGACTTAAAACTCAGGTTCAAAAAACTAAGATCTTGGCATTCAGTCCCATCACTTTATGGTAAATGGATGGGGAAACAATGGAAACAGTTGTAACAGACTATTTTTTTGAGCTCCAAAATTACTGCAGATGGTGACTGCAGCCATGAAATTAAATGATGCTTGCTCCTTGGGAGAAAAGTTATAACCAACCTAGACAGCATATTAAAAAGCAGAGACATTACTTTGTCAACAAAGGTCCATCTAGTCAAAGCTATGGTTTTCCTAGTAGTCATGTATGGATGTGAGAGTTGGACTATAAAGAAAGCTGAGCACTGAAGAATTGATGCTTTTGAACTGTGGTGTTGGAGAAGACTGTTGAGG
>SJYC01042641.1:0-10127 GCA_006408675.1 Madoqua kirkii
AGGCTATATATTGTCACCCTGCTTATTTAACTTATATGCAGACAACATCATAAGAAATGCTGGGCTGGATGGAGCACAAGTTGGAATCAAGATTGCTGGGAGAAATATCAATAACTTCAGATATGCAGATGATACCACCTTTATGGCAGAAAGTGAAGAGGAACTAAAGTGCCTCTTGATGAAAGAGAAGAGTGAAAAAGCTGACTTAAAACTCAGGTTCAAAAAACTAAGATCTTGGCATTCAGTCCCATCACTTTATGGTAAATGGATGGGGAAACAATGGAAACAGTTGTAACAGACTATTTTTTTGAGCTCCAAAATTACTGCAGATGGTGACTGCAGCCATGAAATTAAATGATGCTTGCTCCTTGGGAGAAAAGTTATAACCAACCTAGACAGCATATTAAAAAGCAGAGACATTACTTTGTCAACAAAGGTCCATCTAGTCAAAGCTATGGTTTTCCTAGTAGTCATGTATGGATGTGAGAGTTGGACTATAAAGAAAGCTGAACACTGAAGAATTGATGCTTTTGAACTGTGGTGTTGGAGAAGACTGTTGAGGGTCCCTTGGACCGCAAGGAGATGAAACCAGTCAATCCCAAAGGAAATCAGTCCTGAATATTCAGTGGAAGGACTGATGCTAAACCTGAAGCTCCAGTACTTTGGCCATCTGATGCAAAGAACTGACTCATTGGAAAAGAGTCTGATGCTTGGAAAGATTGAAGGCAAGAAGAGATGGGGACAACAGAGGATGAGACGGTTGGATGGCATCACCAACTTGATGGACTTGAATTTGAGCAAGCTCTGGAAGTTGGTGATGGACAGGGAAGCCTGGCATGCTGCAGTCCATGGAGTCACAAAGAGCTGGACATGACTGACTGACTGAACTGAACTGTGCTATACAGTAGGACCTTGCTTATTCATTTTATATATAACAGCTTGCATCTGCTAACTCCAAACTCTCAATCCATCTTTCCCCCATATTCCTCCCTTTCGGCAACCATCAGTCCATTCTCTATGTTCTTGATTTTTTTCTGTTTCATAGATAGATTCATTTGTATCATTTTTAAGATTCCATATAAAATGAGAAAAAGTAGTTCTGAGAGATTTTTAGAAAAATAAGCAATAAGAAATTGGACCTTTTTATAAGTTACTAACATTTAGTAACAATGTTTTGAGATGATAAAGGACCTTTCATTTTCACATGATCATTCTTTTGAAATTTTTGCATAAGAAGCAATTATGAGGCACAAAGCAGCACCTATTATCTTTTGACAAATCCAAGCCTCTTTATGAAGATCGAGTTCATCACTTGGGAACCACCCACACACCATTTCTCCTGTTCATTTGTATTCCTGTTAAAGATGGTTCTTTCCCTGCCGACCTCAAACTCCCCAAAACTGCTATTTTTGCACTGACAAGAATATTATCCAAGTATTAACTAAAAATGAATCATGCAAAAGACAGCTAATAGATGTTTTACACACATATCTACATGAACAATTTTTACTTTGCCTGTGCTCAGCAAATTGTCCCAGAACCTTAGGGGCTCTTCAGACTTTAGTGGGAGTAAATGTCTCTACCACACTAACACAAGCCCTTCTCTGGGATTTTTGTCAAAATATTGCCCTTGATGTATGGGTTTTTGAGGTTGGGAAACTCTTTAAATACAGCTCTTTGCATTTCTTAACATGTAAAGCCTTTTTAAAAGGAATTCTTTTAAAAATAGTGTCAACACTCTAATAAAAGTTACAAACTCATATTTTTTTTTCACTTGGTAAATAGCCATTTATTGAGAGTCATTTTGATTCTGAGCACAATATTAAGGAATCTAGAGAGGAGATCGAAGAAGGCAATGGCACCCCACTCCAGTACTCTTGCCTGGAAAATCCCGTGGACGGAGGAGCCTGGTGGGCTGTAGTCCATGGGGTCGTTGGGAGTCGGACACGACTGAGCGACTTCACTTTCACTTTTAATTCCCATGCATTGGAGAAGGAAATGGCAACCCACTCTAGTAATCTTGTCTGGAGAATCCCAGGGACAGAGCAGCCTCGTGGGCTGCTGTCTATGGGGTCGCACAGAGTCGGACACGACTGAAGCGACTTAGGAGCAGCAGCAGCAGAGAGGAGATGGTATAAAAATAATTACACACAGAGACATTAATTTAAACCATTGATGCCTCATGACACTATTTTATCAATATATTTTTTAAAAAAATAGATATTGGATGGAGAAAAAACAGAAATGATAATCTATAAAACAACATATAATTTATGGTTAAACAAACTAGAACATTATAAAAACATATTGTATATTTTTAAATCTAAATACAGAAATATAATCAGCACTGAGAAACAGTCAAAAGGAATATAAAAATTTAAAGGATTCATGAGACATTTCAAAGCACAGAAGAAGGAAGTTCTCTGATAATTTCAACAAATTTCGGGGACTTCCCTGGTGGTTCAGTGTTTAAGAATCTGCCTTTCAATGTAGGGAACTAGAGTTAGATTCCTGGTTTAGGAACTAAGATCCTGGCCTGTGCACGGTAACTAGAGAAGCCCACAGGCTGCAGATACTGAGCCCACAAACTCTGGAGCCCAAGCACCACACACAGAGAACCCGAGTGCCACAACCAAGAGCCAGAACAGCCAAAAATTTTTTTAGTTAAAAAAAAGAGAAAAATTTCATAAAATTTGAGATGTGAATGATAAAAATAACACAGCAAAAGAGACACAGATGTATTGAACAGTCTTTTGGACTCTGTGGGAGAGGGTGAGTGTGGGATCATTTGGGAGAATGGCATTGAAACATGTAAATTATCATATGTGAAATCGCCAGTCCAGGTTCAATGCATGATACAGGATGCTCAGGGCTGGTGCACTGGGATGACCCAGAGGAATGGTATGGGGAGGGAGGTGGGAGGGGGGTTCAGGATGGGGAACACGTGTACACCCTTGGCAGATGCATGTTGATGTATGGCAAAACCAACACAGTATTGTAAAGTTAAAAAAAACCACCTCATTTTAAAAATGGCATTTCTTGAACTGTTGTCCATATGGTAACCACTAATTGAACTTAGAAGACAGGAACAAGCTGAGATAGGGGTGATCGTAACTCCTGCTGTTCTTGAACTCACAACAAAGCTTGCCACTAGGTGGCAATCGGGGGCAATACTACAATCACTACAGAGCACCCTTGTCCCCAGCATTGTTTGGAACATTTTGCATGTGTTAAATCCTTGTAGCAACTCATTAAATATCCTTGTTATTGCCTCAGTTATATTTAGAAGTTGTGAAACAAGGGCACATAAAGTTTGAGTTCCTTGGCTGAGGTCAGAAAATAGTGAGACAAGAGCCAGTAATTATATACTCTAAGCAGACACAGAGCCTGAGCTTCCAACCAGCATCCTCTGACATAGTCCAGATTATAGATGAGCAGAGAAGCCGGCAATTGATAGGTTTCCAGAATGTGTCTTGGAGTTAGATGATTGTTGGTCAGGTAATGTAGTTCTAGTTGGACAGATGGACAAGAAGTGTGAGGTGTGACAGGTGGTTTTGGCCCCAAATCTGATGATGAGCACTGCAGGATTTGGAGGCCTGTGGCACAGGCAAGGGACCAAACAGGTCTAGAGAAGGGGCACAAGGTAGCAATCACAGGATAGAATAAGAGAATCCATATAATGTCCACCAGGAGAAATGTTCTACTAGTGATGGGCCCCCTCTCTGCCTGAAAACCAGATTGCCCTGGAATTTTCAGGTTGTGAAATGGACTAGTTCCAAGAGTGAGCTGTGGTGAGCTGTGGGAGCAGAGAAACAGCATCATTAGCTTCATGCTTCATGAAGGTACCTGCTCAGAGTGCAGAGTGCAGCCTTCCAGGGACACAGAGGAAGTCCTCCAGGGGATGGGTATTTTGGACTCCTGCACCTATCTCCATCATTAGTGTTTTCTTGTTAATTGGTGGGGACAGCTACTAGGGAAACTTTTTTGCTTTTCATTTCTAAAGCTTTGAGCAAGGTCTCTCAGAAAATATAGAAGACATTTTCCTGGTTTCCCATACTAAAGTTAGGTCTGTATTTCTCTTGTATACAGATACAATCCATTCCCATTCTTCTTCTTGTTATAATGTTATAATGTTACTAAAAGCAAATACCTCATGACACTGAAATGTAAAATCTAATCAATCTCCAAATAAGAGGATCTGACTTCTTCAGTGTTTCTTATGATAAATTTTATTTCAGCAATAACATAAATAATGATATTATCAGGCTGTAACCCAAAGGATTAAAAAATTTTTTCTGAATTCATGCTGATTTAAATAAATGATTGAAAAAATAAATAAATGAGGGAGAGAGGATAGCTGTTCATTATGAAGTAACGCCAACAGAAATAATTAAGCAGCTACTTGGTGATGAAAGTGAAAAATCTGGTGAGTCTGAGGAATAGATCTAAAATGAAATCAAATTAACTAGTAGGTACCCAAAGCTAAGCTATTTCGTATTTTTGGCTAGGAATTTTGCTTCACTCTAAAAAGTAACTGGAGTACTTAAAAATAACTCACTGTGTTATACTCTACCTAGCATAATAGGAAATTTCATTTTTCTCAAAATATAGCTCAGGGAAAAAAGCTATACATGTATTTATACTATATTTCCCTTTTATTGTTATATAGCTTTGTATCAAATATTACACAATGCTGTGTCTAACATACTGTATATTTGTTCAAGAGACTTCTCTAGCTTGTTGGCTAAAATTATCAGATGTTGAGTCCCTATGTTTTGTTTTCCGTATTCTATATGCTTAACAGATACCCAGGTTTGTCTTCTCACTAAGCCATTGTATCATAAAATTTCATATATCCTTGCACAGAATTTGAATATTGTATTGTTGTTGTTGTTTAGCTGCTAAGCATGTCTGATTCTTTTTGATCCCATGGACTGTAGCCTGCCAGGTTCCTCTGTCCATGGGATTTCTCAGCAAGAATGCAGGAGTGGGTTGCCATCACTTTCTCCAGCGAGTCTTTCTGATCTAGGGATCAAACCCAAGTCTCCTGCATCTCCTGCACTGGCAGGCGAATTCTTTACCACTTTAAAGAGTTCTTTACCGCTTCCACTAGTTCAGTTCAGTCACTCAGTCGGGTCTGACTCTTTGCAACCCCATGAATCGCAGCACACCAGGTCTCCCGGTCCATCACCAACTCCCGGAGTTTACTCAGACTCACGTCCATCGTGTCCGTGATGCCATCCAGCCATCTCATCCTCAGTCATCCCCTTCTCCTCCTGCCTCTAATCCTTCCCAGCATCAAAGTCTTTTCCAATGAGTCAACTCTTCGCATGAGGTGGCCACAGTACTGGAGTTTCAGCTTTAGCATCATTCTTTCCAAAGAACACCCAGGGCTGATCTCCTTCAGAATGGACTGGTTGGATCTCCTTGAAGTCCAAGGGACTCTCAAGAGTCTCCTCCAACACCACAGTTCAAAAGCATCAATTCTTCGGCGCTCAGCTTTCTTTATAGTCCAGCTCTCACTTCCATACATGACCACAGGAAAAACCATAGCCTTGACTAGATGGACCTTTGTTGGCTAAGTAATGTCTCTGCTTTTGAATATGCTGTCTAGGTTGGTCATAACTTTCTTTCCAAGACTAAGCGTCTTTTAATTTCATGGCTGCAGTCACCATTTGCAGTGATTTTGGAGCCCCCAAAAATAAAGTCTGACACTGTTTCCACTGTTTCCCCATCTATTTCCCATGAAGATCAGATGCCATGATTTTAGTTTTCTGAATGTTGAGCTTTAAGCCAATCTTTTTACTTTCTTCTTTCACTTTCATCAAGAGACTTTTTAGTTCCTCTTCACTTTCTGCCATAAAGGTTGTGTCATCTGCATATCGGAGGTTATTGATATTTCTCCCAGCAATCTTGATTCGGAGCTTATGTTTCTTCCAGCCCAGCGTTTCTTATGATGTATTCTGCATAGAAGTTAAATAAGCAGGGTGACAATGTACAGCCTTGATGTACTCCTTTTCCTATTTGGAACCAGTCTGTTGTTCCATGTCCAGTTCTAACTGTTGCTTCTTGACCTGCATACAGGTTTCTCAAGAGGCAAGTCAGGTGGTCTGGTATTCCCATCTCTTTCAGAATTTTCCAAAGTTTATTGTGATCCACACAGTCAAAGGCTTTGGCATAGTCAATAAAGCAGAAACAGATGTTTTCTGGAACTCTCTTGCTAGTTTATGTATAGTAGTGTGTATATGTCAATCCCAATCTCCCAGTTTACCCCTCTTGTTTCACCTTTGGTAACCATAGTTTGCTTTCTACATCTGTGACTCTATTTCTGTTTTATAGATAAGTTCATTTGTATCACATTTTTAGATTCCACATATAAGGGATATATCATGTGATGTTTGTCCTTTTCTGTCTGACTTACTTCATTCAGTATGACAATCTCTAGGTCCAACTCTAATAGGATTTGTAGATTTAAGTTCCTTTTTATATGACTTGTACTCCTGCTATTCCCCATTCTTTGTTCTGATTTTGAATATAGACATTCCAATGAGTTCATTTTTATTTTTGCTAAGGCTCTCATTATAATTTGATGATAAATACAGCATAAAGGGAATTCTGAATTCTCTCACTGCTGCTGCCTGTGTGAATTGTTAGAGCAACATCAGACAGCAATTTGACAGGAGACAGTCAAGGTGGAGAAGTATATTCCAGAAAATCCCAGAAATTTCACTTTTAATAACATAACCTAGATATATGTGTATGCACAAATGAATCACTTTGCTGAGCACCCAAAACTAATACAACATTGTAAATCAGCTATAAAATAAAATAAAAATTAAATTTAAAAATAACCTGAAGGGATGTATAGACATTAATTGCAACATCTTTGCTATAGGTAAAATACTGAAGTTATGTGAATATGGATTAGTTGGGAAAAAATAAATAAATCATGATATATTTATTGGTAATTTTGTCCAATAAATAAACTAGATCTTCATATGTTGACATGGACACATGGGAAACATGTAAAATAAGAAAGCAGGCTTTAGACTGACACATTTAGCATGATTCAATGCATGTAAAACCTGAAGGATATAGGGCAAAATGTGATATTAGTCAAATTTTTTATTAGTTAAATAAATATGGCTGTTTATCTTATTTTCTTAAAATTTTCAGTTTTTTATTATATTTAATAATCACTAAAGTGTCAATTGCATATAAATTGCTTTCCATGTTGATTTCTATATATTCAATTATCTTATTTAACTACTGATTTATTATAAAATTTAAGTAATTTTAAAATGTGTGATTACATGTCTTACCATATTTAGACAAACAGAAATGAAGTAGAGATTGAAGAGTCTGGGAGAAGCTGAATAGAGAAGATTTAACACTGAAGAGTGGGAAAGATTGCAGAGTTTCCATGCAAGAAGAATATTGCTGTAAAAGAGGAGAGGATAAGGAGAGTTATTAAGGAACAAATCACCATGGAAACTTTGTGGGACAGAGAAAGAGCGTCCTGGATTAAAAGGACCAGAAAGAAAAAAAAAAGATACTGATTATGTAAGATGGACAGCTTGCAAAGGATGATGGGAAGTTGCAAACAGTAAAACCATTTGAGGTGAGAGGCGTGGTCACACTATGACATATTGCCATACAGTAAATTGTTGAGAGGAGGTATGGAATTCCAGGAGAGTATTTGATTTTCTGGTTTCAGCACTGAAGGCCTCAGTTACGGCAGTGACACAAGAGAAAATGAGAAAGGAGAGAAAATGTCCAAGGAGAACAAACAGGATTTTGTGGTTAGAGGTGGAACACACACTCAGCAGAAACTGAACATTGTTGGAATTTTAGACACAGCAAAATCTAAACCTCCAGTCAATAAACAGTACTTAGTAACAGTTTAGTGGGCAAAGAACAGCTCGAGGACCGGGAGCTTTACAAGAAATAACCTGGTTTCATTTTCACGTGTGAGGTGAGCTAGATTCCATTTTGCTTACGTGGCTTTAATGGTTTTGTCTGCTCTGGAAATTCTCAAATTTGTATAGAATCTTTTTTAAGGTTTTAAAAAGTCTTTACTGAGTTTGCTGCAATATTGCTTCTGTTTTATGTTTTAGTTTTTTGGCCGTGAGGCATGTGGAATCTTAGGTCTGTGACCAGGGAGCCCACCCACACTCCTTCATTGGAAGGTGAAGTATTAACCACTGGACCACCAGGGAAATCCCCATTTTGTATTGAATTTTTACCAGTGTTCATGCTCACAGCATTAAAGAGTCTTCATGATAGCCAGGAATTGTGGCCAATGTGCCCCAGACACTCTGTTCTGAGGACATGCGATGTCGCGTGAGGCAGCAGTGGCCTCCAGTTCTGGGGCTTCTCCAGCTTTATTCCTTGCTCATCATGGGGGTTCTCAGGGTTTGTAACCAGCTCTCAGCTCCAGGGAAGCTCAATAAACACTCCCAACAATGCAGGTACATGTGTTTCCCATGACCCACAGTGCTTGGCCTAATTTTCAGTTGTCTTGGTATTTTGCTGGAAAAGTTTTAACTTTTGTTTTAGGTTCAAAGGATTCATTAACAAAAGAAACCACTCATTATATACAAATAAGTAATTTCAATATTTAATAGAGAATTATCTAACTTGTTTTTAATATGCAATCATTAAAAGAAAAGAGAAGCAGAAACAGTAGAGGAGAGTAACAGCATAAACATCACCTAATTGGGGCCAACTAACATCCCTTATGATTATACAGTGGAAGTGAGAAACAGATTTAAGGGCCTAGATCTGATAGATAGAGTGCCTGATGAATTATGGAATGAGGTTCATGACATTATGTAGGAGACAGGGATCAAGACCATCCCCATGGAAAAGAAATGCAAAAAAGCAAAATGGCTGTCTGGGGAGGGCTTACAAATAGCTGTGAAAAGAAGAGAGGCAAAAAGCAAAGGAGAAAAGGAAAGATATAGGAATCTGAATGCAGAGTTCCAAAGAATAGCAAGAAGAGATAAGAAAGCCTTCCTCAGTGATCAATACAAAGAAATAGAGGAAAACAACAGATTGGGAAAGACTAGAGATCTCTTCAAGAAAATTAGAGATACCAAGGGAACATTTCATGCAAAGATGGGCTCGACAGAAATGGTCTGGACCTAACAGAAGCTGAAGATATTAAGAAAAGGTGGCAAGAATACACAGAAAACTGTACAAAAAAGATCTTCATGACCCAGATAGTCATGATGAGGTGATCACTCATCTAGAGCCAGACATCTTGGAATGTGAAGTCAAGTGGGCCTTAGAAAGCATCACTATGAACAAAGCTAGTGGAGGTGATGGAATTCCAATTGAGCTGTTTCAGATCTTGAAAGATGATGCTGTGAAAGTGCTGCACTCAATATGCCAGCAAAAATGGAAAACTCAGCAGTCGCCACAGGACTGGAAAAGGTCAGTTTTCATTGCAATTCCAAAGAAAGGTAATGCCAAAGAATGTTCAAACTACCACACAATTGTGCTCATCTCACATGCTAGTAAAGTAATGCTCAAAATTCTCCAAACCAGACTTCATCAATATGTGAACCATGAACTCCCTGATGTTCAAGCTGGTTTTGGAAAAGGCAGAGGAACCGGAGATCAAACAGCCAACATCTGCTGGATCATGGAAAAAGCGATAGAGTTCCAGAAAAACATCTATTTCTGCTTTATTGACTATGCCAAAGCCTTTGACTGTGTGGATCACAATCAACTGTGGACAATTCTGAAAGAGATGGGAATACCAGACCGTCTAACCTGCCTCTTAAGAAATCTCTATGCAGATTAGGAAGCAACAGTAAGAACTGAACATGGAACAACAGACTGGTTCCAAATAGGAACAGGAGTACGTCAAGGCTGTATATTGTCAGCCTGCTTATTTAACTTATATGCAGAGTACATCATGAGAAACGCTGGACTAGAAGAAACACAAGCTGGAATCAAGATTGCCGGGAGAAATATCAATAACCTCAGATATGCAGATGACACCACCCTTATGGCAGAAAGTGAAGAGGAACTAAAGAGCCTCTTGATGAAAGTGAAAGAGGAGAGTGAAAAAGTTGGCTTAATGCTCAACAATCAGAAAACTAAGATCATGGCATCTG
>SJYC01042642.1:0-15108 GCA_006408675.1 Madoqua kirkii
CCCTTATGGCAGAAAGTGAAGAGGAACTAAAGAGCCTCTTGATGAAAGTGAAAGAGGAAAGTGAAAAAGTTGGTTTAAAGCTCAACATTCAGAAAACAAAAATCATGGGCATCCGGTCCCATCACTTCATGGGAAATAGATGGAGAAACAGTGAAAAGTGTCAGACTTTATTTTTTGGGGCTCCAGAAGCACTGCAGATGGTGACTGCAGCCATGAAATTAGAAGATGCTTACTCCTTGGAAGAAAAGTCATGATAAACCTAGATAGCATATTCAAAAGCAGAGACATTACTTTGCCAACTAAGGTCCGTCTAGTCAAGGCTATGGTTTTGCCAGTGGTCATGTATGGATGTGAGAGTTGGATTGTGAAGAAAGCTGAGCGCTGAAGAATTGATGCTTTTGAACTGTAGTGTTTGAGAAGACTCTTGAGAGTCCTTTGGACTGCAAGGAGATCCAACCAGTTCATTCTAAAGGATATCAGCCCTAGGATTTCTTTGGAAGGAATGTTTGGCCACCTCATATGAAGAGTTGACTCATTGGAAAAGACTCTGATGCTGGGAAGGATTGGGGGCAGGAGGAGAAGGGGACGACCGAGGATGAGATGGCTGGATGGCATCACTGACTCGATGAACATGAGTCTGAGTGAACTCAGGGAGATGGTGATGGACAGGGAGGCCTGGTGTGCTGTGATTCATGGGGTCGCAAAGAGTCAGACACGACTGAGCAACTGAACTGAACTGAACTGAACTGAACAGTACACTAACAAAGAAGGTATGGAAAGCACAGTACTGGCTGGGGGAATTGATATAGGGATATTGTAAAACTAATTTCTGCAAAGATTAGAATAAATTCACAACCAACTGAAATAAATATTTAAGCAAACTAAAGCCACAAAGTATCACAAAAAGAAATGATTTATGTAAAATATATTAACAAGGACTTTTTCTTTAGAGAAGCAGAAGGTACGGTCTTATGTAAAATATATTAACAAAGACTTCTTTAGAGAAGCAGAAGGTACGGTCCCCAGAGTCAGTAGGTAATTACACTATTCTTTTTCTCCAAGAGAAGCATCTGCCAAGATTTTCTCACATCCTGGCATATATTCCTTTGAAATATGCAAGGTTTCCACAGCCATCTTTGTAATTTGTTCTTCATATTCAACATAATCTTTATTCATAGCTACATCAGAGTTTGATGATTGGACCATAAAGTAAACACCATGCCAGAAACATAAAGGCTTTAGCCAAGAGAAGAAATTGCCCAAAACTCTTGTTTGGGGAAGAAGGCATTTTTGTTTTTCCTCTCGGCATCAGTCTTCTGCTGCTCTTTGCTGCACAGGGTGCTTTAGGCACCATGATTCTGCAGAAAACACTGCACTGACTTGACATCAGCAGGAATAATCACTAAATCCCGTGGCCTGCTGGGTACTGGTCTGCCAGACATGGTGTGACTGAGACTCAGTGGTGTCAAGGTCATGGCTCAGAAGTGGTAAGGCAGTATCAGTGAGACACAATATTGTCTGGAGGCTGGGTTATTGTCCATCATTGGAGACAGACAGCTTGGCAGGAGAATGATTTGGCTGTTCTTTGGCTGAGTGTACACAGTCTCATCCAGGGAACTAGAAAGCTGCAATAGGAACCAAGGGCAAAGGAAACCTGTGATTATAGAGCTAGACTAGACCCAAGGCTATAATGGTTTCAGTAGTCACCTAAGTGCTATCGCCAGCTTTTAAGATAGAGCTACCTGCCCAGCCCTGCCATGCTTGGCCAGATCCTACAGATTTAAATGGTCTTTGATCACTATGCCCTTGCTGTTCATGTCTTCTCCAAAAGCACTATTGCCAGTTAGTTGGGGCTTGAGTTAAGAGCAAAACTCCTAACTCTGACATATACCAGCTGTTGTTCCTAAGGCCAATTGCATGGAATTTCCCAAATTCTCAGATTCTCATAAGAAAAATGGGAATCATAATATCTACTTCACAAGGATGTTGTAAGAATTAAATGAGATCATGTTTGTAAAGCACCTTCAATAGCATCCATATCGAGGCTCAATAAATGATAGTGGTGCCAATCGGTATCATCATGAAGATGGTTTCTCCAGAGTCCAAAAGAGCAAAAGATTCAAATGGCCCTGGGGATGGTCTACATTTCAATGAATCTTTCATGAATTAGGTCGGGCAAGAGTTACACTAATAGGAGTCCAAGATGATGAAAATGAGAGATACGTATTTGAGTCATTGGCATTGAACATAGTCAAGACTCTGAGGACTGAAGACTGCCTGTATGAGAAAAGGAAGAGATACAATACATAGTATGAGTTATCTTAGGAAAATGACCAAAGTTAAAAGAACCAGAGGAATCAGAAAAGCAGGGAAAGAGAGAGAGAGACTGGGAAGTGAGCCTAAATGATATTTCCAAAGCCAAAGGAGAAGTGGTAAGAAATCATCATTAAAGGAGAAATCATCATTTAAGAGGTGATGACTAGTAGAGGGGTCATGCCAAATGAGGACTGAGAAAGCTGTTGAATTAAGACAGGAAGGAATGAACAGTTTCCAGGAAGTGGCACATATATCAGTCAGGGTTCAATAAGAGAGGCAAAAGTGGTAGGATACATATGTTGTTTATAAATTATCTGTCAATTATAGATGTTAATATGAATGTGTTATTTATTAATTATGTCAATGATCAACATATTATTGAGAATAAATATTAATGTTTATGATTATGTTATAATAATATGTTAATTCTCATTAATATATTTCAGCATTTATTATATGGAATTGGATTATACAATTGTGCTGATTGGCTCAGCTAACCCAAAGTCTCTAGGGCAGGCAGTCCAGCAGAAAAGACCTCCAGCAGGCTGACATGCTGTGGGGCCAAGCTGAAACTTGTTCACAGTCAGGGAGTTGGGAAAAAAGATCCAATGTGAAAAGAGAGCAATTGCAGGGCCAACTGCTGCTTGCAACTCTAGCTCAGGAAAGGCCTACGTCCTCTTTCAGAGGTCTTACAATAGATCAGCTCAGTCCAACCCATGATAATCTCCCTTTTGATGAACTTAAAGTCAATTGATGAGGTAGCTTACATCTGTAGAATCCCCTCACCATAGCATCGGAGATTCATGTTTGTGTGCTGAGGTAACTGGGACAATGTGGGAAAACAGCTACTTCCTCACTCAGTCCTCCAGTTTGCATGAAGCAGCGTCTTTTGCAGTCTGCACTGATGGGAAATACCAGGAGGAGACTTCTCTGGTGATTCAGCCTAGACTAGTTGACATACATCACAAGGCATTGTGTGGTGGCTGTGTGCTGGCGGTGCAAAGACAGTGTTTCTAAGAACTTTGGGGAGAAAATGGGAAATATTCACAACAAAAGAGAGAAAAGAGCCTGAAGAAATATGTGCAAGGGAAGATTTCAGTGTAGAGCAAGGGAATGAAACTGTGGTTGGAGAGGATAAGCAGGAACAAGACTTCAGTACTGTCAAAGGAAGGTCTCAGCGCTGGGGAGGGCAATCCACCATGGACCATGGGCCTCCCTACACATTCCTGCTGGCTATACCCAAAGTGAAAGGCCCTGTCTGCTCTTTAGGCTGCTTCTCAGAGTAGTGCTTGCTGTAGGCAGTTTTGAGGGATGAGGTAACATCCCCTCCAGACGAAGAACAGGTTTGCTTCCACTTGTCTCTCTCCCATAATGCAACCCATGGCATGTGTGAGCACCCACCATGAACTTTCTTTGCCACCCTGTGGGACTTGGTGGGGAGAATATGAGTGTTGAGAACCAACTAATACTAACCAATGTAAACCTCTGGCCACCTCTTACACCATGAGTAATAAAGTTCTTGGTCTCCAACTGGGAGTCCTGTATCCTCTGCCAGCATCCATAGACTTGTAGCGGTCTAAGTTATTTACTTGCAAGTAGAGTAAAATCCCAGACTTTTTACAATTCTTGACAAGCAGAGGAGGAGACAAATATTCCTATTTATGACTGAGAGCACTAATTAGTCTTTAAATCTGACAGAAAACCATTCACAATTAACTTTTAAAATTTTAAATAAATGAATTCTTTGATTCTTTAAATATTAATTGACTGGTTCTTCTAATCTGGAATGAAAACTACGTGTATCCTTATCTAAACCCCAAAGTCTACCTTCAAATGTATTATCAATGTATAATCTAGTGATTTGGTTGTAGAATCATAAGACTTGGGCTTGAGTGTAAGCTTTGAGCCTTATTTCCCTCAAATATGTAACTGGGACAATAATACCTGACTCTTGCTGTGTAGCTTCATGGGTCAAGTGAGGGCTTGTCAGTACCCAGGTGAGATATTGTGGGCAACTCACAAAATAAAATGATTTTGTGAGTAAAAATGATTCTCTCTTCTCTCTTGCAACTCTTAACTTATACACAGCCTTAGAATTATTTTCTAGTTTTTGCATAGAGTTTTCATATGTTTCTACTTAATCAGTAACATTCAATATTGTCAGCTCTTTTGATAGTTCATAGAAGAGCCAACCATTTACTGAGTTTCCTAGTCCTCTCTCAAGAGTTCAGCTACTTCGGGCTTAACATTACCTTTCTAGTCTCAGTTTCAATCCATAGCTTTTTAAATGGTTGCTTTCTGTGTAATAAATGCCATTTGCAAGCACTTAACATTTACAAAGAACACTCACATTTATCATCTCAGGTGAGCGTCTCTTAGTGCATCATGTTTTATATGACAGCGAGATCAGAGTCATCCACTCTGCAGATCATTAAGTGGAAATGCTATGCTGTCACCCAAGATCACAGCTTACCAAGGTCATTGGCAAATGGCAGAGTTGGAACATAAACCCCGGTGCTCTGACTCTGAGTCTGGTTCTCTTCTCACTTTGTCTTACTGTTTGTTGTATCCACTCTTTTCTCCTCTTTTTCCTATTTTGCCTACCTTTGGGCTGGGTTTTCTGAAGTCTCTTTTTGACAACATTTCTTTGCCATGACTCTGTATTAGCCAGGGCTCCTTCCATTTCAAGTGATAGAAAACCTACTCGAAAAAGATTTATTGATTCCTGTACGGGGAAGAATGGGGAGTAAGTGAGACAGTGCAGGGTCTGAGGGCTACAAATATCATTAGCTTTTTTCTCCTTCCTGTTTCTCATTCTGCCTCTTGCTGGTCTTTGGCCTCATCCACTTTCTGCAGATGTTTCCTTTTTGTGATAGCAAGTATGGCAGGCAACAGCATCTGTGCGTGTCGCCACCATGTGCTACTCAAGAGTAAAGAGAGAGCTGTGCTCTCCATCTGTCTGTATGAGATTAGCTCCATTAGTGCTTATTCATGGGACCAATCACTGGCCAGGGAGTTGAGTCTTGTGATTGATCAGGTCAGCATCACGTGTCTATTCAACCAACCAGAAGCTGAGGTTTTGTGTCTGGTAGCTCATTGGAGTCAGTTGATTAGAACAGGAGAAGCACGGCTCACAGAGAAAAAGTAGGGAAGGGGATGTTCAAGAGCAAAGCAAAACAAAAACAAAAAAACCCACAGATGTCATAAAAAGCCTTACATTTCAGATTGGCATAGATAATTCAAATGTCCACAATTATAAAAACTGATATATATTTTATTTGAATTTTCACTTGAGGTTTTAGTCTTTGCAACAAAGATTATCCACTAAATTTCATGTGATTTAATATCAGTGTAAGCCTTTCATAAAAATAAATTAAAACTCGGGAGAAAATACATTTGTCAGACCACACATCCGGATTTAGAGCTCAGTACACATGGTCTTGGTGAGTAAGGACAGAGGGTCTGCGGCAGGGTGTGTCTGTCATTCCTCCACCTGCCCACCTACGGGACTCCATTTCTTGGCAGGGAAGCCGGCCTCCTTGAGCACTCATTGAATATATATTTAATGGTGTGACATTTACACGATGCCAAGGGGACTTTGAAATGACTAAATTTAAAATAGACCTTAATACCTAAAGCAAGAGAGAGAAAGCAGAAGGAAATGAAGTACATTCTGTGCGTTTAAAAGACAGTTTACAACAGAGCTAAACCAAATATGCCTGAAGATTTCTGAGACAGATGTTTATTGTTTTGTCTTTTTTTCCTCTGTCTCTTCCTTCCTCTCCAGTCAGAAGTACTAGCAAATCAGTGAACAATAATAACAATGAGGATATTATTAATAGTGATTACTGCTGTTTACAGAGTGCTTACCATGTGCCAAGCACTCTGTCAAAATCTTTTGATATAATATCTAATTCAGTACTAAATATCACAGAAAGAATGTTATCCCTACTTTACAAGAGGAGACCAAGGTATAGGTAGATTAAATATTTTGTCCAAGTTCATTCAGCTGATAATAGTCCAATTTCTTCTGCAACAGATTACCACACTTTAGTGGCTTGAAACAACACATATACTGCCTGAGGAGAAGGCATTCAGCTAGTTAGAGAAAAGGCTAAGATAAGGTAGTAAAAGACCCCACAATTGTTGCTGTTGTTGTTTAGTCACTAAGTCATGTTCAACTCTTTGCAACCCCATGGAGTGTAGCCCGCCAGGCTCCTCTGTCCATGGGATTTTTCAGGTAAGAATTCTGTAGTGTGTTGCCATTTCCTTTTCCAGGGGATCTTCCTGACTCAGGAGGTCAAACCCCCATCTCTTGAATTGGCAAGCACTGGCAGGCAGGTTCTTTATTGCTAAGCCACCAGGGCATCCCCCACAATACAACACCCCAAATAAAACAGATTTTTATTTTCTTCTCACATGGCTGTCTTGCTGGCCTAGGTTGATGGGCAGCTTTGCTATATGGGAACCATCTCATCCCTTTGCCTTTGCACAGTTGAAGATGGGTCACAGACATGTCTGGTTCTAGCTTAAGGAGACAGAAAGCAAGGATGTCTGGGGCAAGCAATTTTCTTTTGAACAAGCAAGACACAAACTTCATCCCACGGCTACACCTATCCTCAAGGGAAATGTAGTTGTTAGCTGGAGAGTGCCAGGAATCAAGAGGAGATTGGTTATGGGAGACAACAAGCCATCTGCTGCAGCATGAAAGGAAGACAGGGCTAGGCTAGGAGGACACTGATGGCCATGTGAAAGCACTTACTGTACCCTGAAACCAGTGGGGTGTCATCAGCAGCAGTCTCCAAACTTTTTGACACCAGGACCAGTTTTGTAGAAGATAATTTTTCCATGGAAATGGAGGAGGCTGGTTTTGGAGTGATTCGAGTATATTACATTTATTGTGCACTTTATTTCTATTATTATTACATCAGCTCCACCTCAGATATCAGGCATTAGATTCTGGAGGTTGGGTACCCTTGCATTAATGAATGACAGATTTAATCTCAAAAATGCAATTCCTGCACAAGCAAGGACAGCAAGCTGGACAAAGACAAGAGAAGGATATAGGAATTCCATTTAGGATGTGTTTAGCAGTTACCTAGGGCAGAAATGATAAGGAAAGAAAATAAAGAGATGGGACCGAGAGCTATTTGGAGGAATTGACTAGGCTTGGTGATTGCCTTACTGTGAAAATTGGGTGAGAACAGGGAATTAAGGACAATCCTAAAATTTCTGTCTGAGTGAATGGATGTGGCGTTCACCCAGATATATAACTAAATGGAGAAATAAATTTGGGAAGAAAAGAAATAAAATGAGGCAGTTAGATTTGTTTTTTGAAACTCAAGAGAATGATTTGCCCTGAAAATACTGATGTTACTGTGCTCAATGTACGAGTAGTCATCCAAATCATGGGAGTGGACAAGATTTCTCAAGGAAAGAGGAATAAGTAGGCAAAGACTCAGAGATGGAACTTTGCAGAACAGATACGTTTAAGGAGGTAACATGGAGGAAAAGCACTCTAGTAGGAAAACTGAGTGTGCTTCAAGAATAGCAGCAGGAAAACCTGGAGACAGCAGTTTGTGGAAGCAATATAGGGGAGCTTAAAAACTGAAGATGTGCTAAATTGTTTAATTCTGCAAAGAAGTCAAACAAAATAAGGACTGAAGACACATCAGGTGGATTTGGCATTGGGAGGTCATTGATCAGTTTGGTGAGAAGGTGTTCAGTGAAATGTCAACACAGAAGAGGGTGGAGAATTGGAGATACAAATATAGATGGTTCTCCAAGACATTTGGCTTTGAATGGATGAAGACATATAGGGCGGGAGCCCTTTTTTTTTTTTTAATATGGAAGATCTAGGAGAGGGAAAAACTGAAGATAAATATGACCAATGAGTAATTAATTAATCCAAATGATTAGAAGGACAGAGAGAAACCAAAATGGAAGAAATCATTTCAGCAAGAAAAGACAGACCCAGAGCAATAAACCAATCCATTTTCTTCTTCAATTGAGACTGCAGTCCACTGGGTCTCTAAGAATCGGACACGACTTCATTTTCACTTTCACTTTTCACTTTCTTGCCTTGGAGAAGGAAATGGCAACCCACCCCAATGTTCTTGCTTGGAGAATCCCAGGGACAAGGGAGCCTGGTGGGCTGCTGTCTGTGAGGTCGCACAGAGTTGGACACGACTGAAGCGACTTAGCAGCAGCAGCAGCAGCAGCAGAGAAAATGTTAGAGTGGCAATCAACTGTCAGTATAAAGATAGAAAATAGTAAACCAAGAATGGTGAGATCCCATCCATGATCCAAGGATTTATTTCTAGTTTTGAAGGTTAGGACTAGTTGCAAGACATAAACCAAAACTTGTATAATTAGGGAGTCTTCATGGACTAGTCAATTTAACTACAAGGCAAGGCTACAATATGAGTTGTCTAAGTGTTACTCTGAGATGTAATTAATTCCCTGCAGGTACAGAATTATCTTAACAGCAAAGAGATGAATTGGAATGCCAGTTTGCTTTTTTCCATTCTTTTCCTCCCTGCAAGTGTCTTCTCCTAAAGTGAATTCTGTACTAAATCATCTTAATGATATGCCCTCTCTGACTTGGTTGTTTTTCTGCCAGTGGTATCCTTTTCTGCTTTCCTAACTCACCGAGTTTCACTTTGCTGTCTAAGCATATCTCTGGGGAGCTTTTAGGTTTCTACATCCTAATTTCATTTTAGTATCTTCACTGTGTCTTTTGCATTATATCAATCATCTGTTACTTTTGGACTTTGCCTTATGGTACCAAGCTGATTAATATATGATTTTCAAAATACAAATATGCTTGCATGCAACAAAGTGCATCAGAGTCCAAAAACCAAAGAAGCAATTTGTGTTTGCCTACAGACTGCAAAACCATGCAGTACAGCATTGTACTGAGTCTATAAAGTATTGAGTCTATAAAGATGAATTTGGACTTGGTTCCTGCCTACCCAAATGATGTTTGTTAATTTCCCACAAGAGTGCTGAGTTCATCACTGGTACATATTCAAATGCTGGTTTTCTTTCTTCTTTCACTCCCTCACAGAGTTCGCTATCAAATAGAGGAGACAAGCTTAAATAAATACTTATAGAAGGAGTGGAAGGGAATTTTAGAGAGATGGAATTCCTTTTGAGAATAAATTGAGGTGCTAAAAAGCACTTTGCATGGAAGAAGAGTGAGTAGAAACAACTCCACACGCTACAGTGTTTTCCAGAGCCTTGTTAACAACCACACTTGGATTAGGGGAAATCACTTTTAGTAACATTTATTTTTTGGGGAGGTGGGGCACCTGGATTAAACTTTGCTTCACGAGATCACCAAACGAGGCTATTAAATTTTGTGGCAGAGGATTTTTTTTGGCCAAATATAGTCTAGATTTCATTACCCAATATTCCTTGGTGGCAAACTTGTTAGTGAAAAAGTCTTAGTCGGTCAATCATGTCAGACTCTTTGCAACCCCTTGGACTGTAGCCCACCAGGCTCCTCTGTCCATGGAACTCTTCAGGAAAAAATACTGGAGAGAGTAGCCATTCCCTTTTCCAGAGTGTCTTCCCGACCCAGGGATCAAACACAGTTCTTCTGCATTGCAGGTGGATTCTTTGCTGTTTGGGCTATCAGGGAAGCCTCAAACTCGTTGGTAGCATTTGCTAAATATGCTCTGGTATATGACACCTATTACCTGCTAGCTTTGTGATCCTGGTCAAGTTACAAAATCTCTCTTCCTCAGTTTCCTCATTCCCACAATGTTGGAAGTGGACTTCAGTTGTTTGGGTTTTTTTATTTCTTAAATGATTCATATTGGCCAATGTCAGCAGGATAGATGTCTGTAAATTTTTGTTTCATGTATTTTGAAGCTCTCTTATTAGACATAAACAATTATGATTGCTTTGTCTTCCTAATGAATTGTACTGTTATTATTTTGAAGTGCTTCTTTTTAGCTCCAGTAATCATTTCTGTTTTGCAACTTCTTCCCCCTGATATCAATATTGTTACTTTGGTTTTCTTTTATTTATTGCTTATTTTCTGTCTTCATGGTTCAGCTTCTGTCCCTTTTTAGTTCTCTGTCTACATTTCTGCTGCTTCCATCTAACTTCTCTACAGACCTGTCTACTTCACAGTATCTTCAGCTTTGTAGTTTTCGTTCACTACCTGCTTCTCTGGGTTTCCTATCTTTCTTCACTCATTTATTCCACAAATAATATTACTATTGCTATTGATGCTGCTGCTACTACTATTTATCTAGCACTCTTAACACCACTTATACAGCACCTACTATGTGCCAAACTCCGTCCTAAGTGCTTGACATGTGTTAATTCATTTAATTTGTTGAGTACCTGCTACATCCCCGACAGTCTGCATTTGGGTATGAGTCTGTGTGAGGCCTGGAGGAACCTTTCACTTTTGCTTACTACTTAAACCTGAGCACTTATCATGGTGTTAGGTATACAAAGAGTGCTAAGAAGTTGTTTTTTTTTTTTTTAATGCCTGAGTTTCTAATTATTTTGCATTGAAATACACAGAAGAAAAGTTCCAGCCAATCTGATAATCATTCTGTAAAAGGCAGGCTCCCCGCCAGCAGAAATGTTAGTCAAGCTGCTCTTTGAGCTTTAGGCCAACTTTAGATGGGGCCTTTGCACCATCTATAGTGAATCTATGACTTGCTAGGTTGTAATCAGCATAGTGGGGTAAGTAGTACAAAACACGTGGTTACCTATGAATTCTTTTGATGGAAACAGTAAAGACAGCATGAGCCACCCAATGGAGACATTCAGGTATATACACATGCATTTGCATGCCAATTTGTGAAGTGTCTTACACATAGTTCATAGATGTGGATAAGGGGAGAATTAGAAAAGAATGCATGTCTCCTTTAATTTTACTGCTGTGTATTTATTAGAAAAAAAAATGTTGAATAAAATATTAACTAGTACCTCAAGATTACCCTGTCAATATTGCAATGTGTGGGGAAAAGGTTTTGGTAGATGACAGGACCTAAGTTCCAGAAGTGACACTAGATTGAATATATAGATTCTATCCCTTCAAAACTGAGCTTAATCTATGATTATTGCATCTTGCTGTAATCACAACCATACCTCAGAGGTAAGAAAGTTAACCACTGCCCTTACACTGAAAAGTTCAGATAATAACAGTAGCAAGCAATTACAAGGATTATCTTTTACAGTATTGTTCAAAATGGGGGAGTATTGGAAAGAATCTACATGTCCAACAATTGGGAACTGGGTAAGCCAACAATGGCAAATTCATACTACAAAATATTTTTCAGCTACAAAAAACATTGCTGTGAAAGGGTGGGCAATAAACTTGGAAAGATATTAAAACATATTATTAAGTGAAAACAGCAAGTTATAAGCCATCTACATTTGATTAGTTTTTGCAAGGAAATATCTATCTATTTACTTAGCTAGCCATCAATCAGCATCTACTGAAGGATTTAGTCTTTTAGTGTATAAACTGGTTATCTTAGGATGGAAATATTATGGGTCATTTTATGTTTTATTTTCCTTTCGCTTATCTTTATTTCTGTGGTATTTTTTCTTTACTATTTATTACTTCTTAAAATAAGTAACATAATTGGAATGTACTGTAATAAGAGAAAGTAACAGTGAAACAGAGCAATGCCAGCATGCTAGAGAGTATGTATGGGAGAAAAGAAAGAATGCACTAATTCAGAGATGGGCTGGTGTCTCCAGGCTGCCACCTACCCACCCTAACTTGGAACATGACACTGGCTTTCAATCTGCCTCTTTCACTAAATCAGTTCAAACCGTGTTCCTGATGACTCAGGATGACTAGTCCTTTTGTTTATGAGGTGTCTCCCAGTTGCTCAGACCTGTAACCTGAAATCAGCTCATGCCTGTCTATGTTGAGCTCCACTTGGACTCTGCCTCTCTCAGTCCACGTAGTGATAAGATTCTGTTCTATAATAAGTCAGATATTGGACTGTAGATGATGTATCAGGCTGTATAAATTTTATGACTGGTTAGGACTGCTTATGGGCTTCTCTGGTGGCTCAGTGCTAAAGAATCCACCTGCTGATGCAGGAGACGTAGGTTCGATCCCTGAGTGGGAAATAACCCCTGGACAAGGAAATGGCAGCTCACTCCAGTATTCTTGCCTGGGAAACCCCATGGACAGAGGAGCCTGGTGGGCTACAGTCCATGGGGTCACAAAAGAGCTGAACATGACTTAGCGACTAGACAACAACAACAAGGGCTGATTATAGTACAAATACATAGGTACATGTAGCAACTTCCTTTCTATAACAGAGGTACAAGCTAATTGCCCATTATCATTTATTAACGCTCTTTTTTTGACACCTAGATCAATTTTCTCAATTTCATTAACTGCCCCTGACAATATTATATAAACATGAATGCAAATTTTTATATACTGAAACTTATATTTAAGTCAGATCTCAGTTGCTGAGATTTTCATATTTGGGGAAGTGATTTTTATCTTTATAGATTTATTACTTAATGTTAAAAATTAAACACTCAAAGTTACTTTAAGTTGGTTTTCTAATTCTTTTCATTTATCTAGCTGTTTCATTTGTCAAGGTAATGAAAAACAAAATTTAATGTGCCTAGTTCAACTGAGCAGTTAAATGAAGAAATGGTACTATGGGCTGAATGTTCACATCACCCTAAATAGATGCTGAAATCCTAAAAATCCTAAACCTCAAGGTGATGGTATTAGGAGGAGGAGGCCTTCAGAGGTAAGAATATCATGAATGAGATTAGGGCTCTTACATCTAAGAGAGATTCCCTCATCCTTTCCACCATATAAAGTT
The DNA here is from genome assembly GCA_006408675.1 of Madoqua kirkii. NCBI lineage: Eukaryota > Metazoa > Chordata > Mammalia > Artiodactyla > Bovidae > Madoqua > Madoqua kirkii. The sequence continues at coordinate 13,152 of SJYC01042642.1, forward strand.
ACAATAAAATCAAAATGGCTATCTAGGAAGTGGGCTCTCACCACAGAATCTGCTGATGCTTTGATCTTAGACTTTCTAGCCTCCAGAAATCTAATGAGAAATAAATTTCTCACTAAGCCACCCAGTTTACGATGTTTTGTTATATAGCAGCCCAAACTGACAAACACAAAATGGTTACTAAGATGTGGGCAGAGCTGAAGAAACCAAAATGGATGTGGAGACAGCCAGGAAATAATAATGCAAGAAACTGTTATTAGCCTTAGACCTAAAGGGTCACAAGGACAGAATAATGTTTCTGAAACCCATTGAGAGCTGGTGCCATGGAAGAACCACCTTATGGGAACTGTGGTTGTAGGGGGAAGACAGCCACACCAGAAGCAAAGTGCAGAAGGAGAAGGGAGTGAGAAGAGGTTCTTAGTGTGTCTCTCTTTCCATCTGCAGCAAAAAATGCCTGGATAATGCATTCCATGGGTGTCAGGACAGAGACAGGCAGAAGAGGATGGAGAGCAGAATGTGAATGGCAAGGGGGGAAATGGAAATAGTGTATTCACTCAACAAATATTTTTTTAACTGATTGTTATGTTCCAGACACTGGGCTAAGTGTACTTGACACATTAAACTTTGTTTGGGATTTGTAAGCAGATCTATTGGGCATAGATCTAGAGGCAATTTCTTTTTGCTTGAATATTATTTCTATTTACAGTATTTCAATAGGGACAGCTCAGTGTGGATTAGACTTCAATGAGGTTTGCTACCTTTTGCTTCTGTTTGCCATTCTACATAATAGCACACTTTGAAAAGCTGTAAGTATAGAGCAGCCACAAGTTCTTATAATTAAGCCGAGAAGCAAAATACACAATTGAATTTTGGAATTTTACATAAGGGAGTTTTCTAGGCTCTTTGTTAGCATTAAAGAAAAAGCACAAATAAGGATGCAGAACACAGGAGACTGGAGGCAGGAACAGAAGCAAATAACTTAATGAGCTATTCAAAGGGGAATTCACAAACTCTGCTTCCTGAAGACTTGATGAGAAAGATGGAGGCATTTGGGTATGAATTCATATTACTGCTGGGAATATGTTGTATGGAGAAAGGCAATGGATTCTCAAAGGAGAAGACTGCTGATAAAATTCAAAATCAGAAATTAAGGAATATGGTTCTTCATCCAGAGCTACATAATCCAGGACATGAAAGGGAAAGTTGCTTAGTCATGTCTGACTCTTTGTGTCCCCATGGACTATACAGTCCAAGGAATTCTCCAGGCCAGAATACTGGAGTGGGTAGCCTTTCCCTTCTCCAGAGGATCATCCCAACCCAGGGGTTGAACCCAGGTTTCCCTCATTGCAGGCAGATTCTATATCAGCTGAGCCATCAGGGAAACCCAAGAATACTGGAGTGGGTAGCCTATCCCTACTCCAGGGGATCTTCCCAATCCAGGAATCAAACTCAGGGTCTCCTGCATTGCAAGTGGATTCTTAACCAACTGAGCTATCAGGGAAGCCCACACAATCCAGTCTGTGGAATAGTAAATTCATCAGGGAAACCCAAGAATACTGGAGTGGGTAGCCTATCCCTACTCCAGGGGATCTTCCCAATCCAGGAATCAAACTCAGGGTCTCCTGCATTGCAAGTGGATTCTTAACCAACTGAGCTATCAGGGAAGCCCACACAATCCAGTCTGTGGAATAGTAAATGGACTTGCATTTCTCTCTTCTACCCTCTGGCAGAAGGAGAATGGGACGACAGAGGATAAGATGGTTGGATGACATCACTGACTCAATGGACGTGAGTTTGAGCCAGCTCTGGGAGTTGGTGATGGACAGGGAAGCCTGATGTGCTGCAGGCCATGGGGTCACAAAGAGTTGAACTCGACTGAGTGACTGAACTGAGCTGAACCCTCTGGCAGTTTTAGAGCCCATTCCTTTGTATTTTAAACACTGCCTTCCTCCCTTCCTTC